>CM053785.1:824269075-824464075 GCA_028749045.1 Cupressus sempervirens
TTGTCTCGTAGAACTTTCCCAATCTCTAACCTCTCTGGGTTCCCTTTAGAGGTCCCATAAAATTTTAATTTAGTAAAGGATCCATTAGGCCTTTCCCATCTAAATTTCCTTCTATTTTCTCATTTAGCCATGTTATCAACTAGCACCCCTCTAGTGGGATATTCTCTCTCTTCCTTCTATTCAAAACATAAGCAAGGAAAAGGGAGATGAGAGAGAATTGGACCACATAAAAAATGCATTAAGTGATTTAGAAATTAAGGCTTTAATACTATCCCAAACCTTATCCACTAACACTAATTCCTCCCTAAATATCATCTTATTCCTTTCTCACCAGTTAGCCCTTACCACAACCGAATGAGAAATGCTCCATATCTCAAAAATGATAGAGCCCTTATTCAAAATTTCTCATCCCACCAAATGTTGAGAGAGAGAGTGCAAGGAAGAGGAATATAGCATCCATACTTATTCAAAACCATTTCCAATATGATTGAGATAATTCACAATTCAGTAACAAGTGATTTACATCTTCCATTGCATTTCCACAAAGAACATAATTAAAGATGTTATCTATACCAAGCCTCTCCAACCTATCACTGGTAAGGATTCTAAGTTGAAGAGACCTCAATAATAAGGCCCCCACTTTTGGAAATATTAAGACAACACTTAACTTCCCCATTATCTCTTTGACCCAACACTTGAATTGATCTATAACCCTCCTTCAGTGGGTGCTTTCAAGATGAAGTAACTTGTCAAATTAGTCTTTCCTATAAAAATTAATAAAAATCATCCACTTTTGCAATATGTTGAGGAGATATGAGATATCAACCTTTGATATAGGCTCACTAGTAGCTCCTTCCATGATGAAATTGGGATATCATCCTCTATTTGTATGGATACATAATCTTCCACCTTAACACCCTATGTTTGCACAAAAATCTAATATCCCTTTAAAGATACAAGAACCTAGAGAGAAAGTTTCCATGAGAATAGAGTTATGTTTGTTAGAGACCAACATAGAAACACAATCTAGCACCTTATCATTATCTTGGGATGAAAAATCTTGAACATTCAATAGAGTGGATATTTTTACGAACACTTGGTTCATCTAAATGTAGAGATGAATTTTGGTTATTAGCAAAATAATATCATTTCTTAGAAACACATTAAATACCATAATGTAAGTAATTCCTAGCTTCATTATCCTTATTCTTGAAAATTGTAGGGTTTTGGGAAATGGAGATAATACATTTTGAAGTTATTCAAGAATAATTTGCAGCAAGGCAAAAAGAGTAGAATATGTGTTAATCACCATAATATAAAGATGATTTTTATTATTAAACACACATATTTAATATGATTATTAACCATTTAAACTTTGTGTCCTAGGGCAATATGAATCATGTGTCCTAGGCGTGCACTAACATGCATCTCATTACTATATCACAAGATTAGAAAAATATAGAATAAAATATCTAATATCAACTTCTAATATAATTTTGCAAAATCATTTCATTGATGGTATAGTGAAATTATTTCATATCAAGGATATAATTGTATTTATTGTGATTTCAATATAATAATTGTTTTATTGAGGATATATGTAATAATCCCTATTATTATTTTTAAACATGTTTCAACAAGTTAAGGATCACTAACCATATTAATATTCCTCAGAATGGATACAAAGTTTAAATGGCAATCACTCATCAAACTACCTATGCAAGATGTCCCCAATAAAGGAAGTGATTTTTCAAGTGCACAACTAGAGTGGACACCTATTGGACATCATAATGTAGTTATGGATTTATGTGTTGCTATCCCTCTTGAGAGACTCTCTCACTTTGTCAAGGGAGAAGGTCTATTGGATGGTACATAACCAATATTCATACAAGAAGAACATCATAAGAAGAACTTGACAAACCCTACTAATCATGCTACCAAAATGTATTCAAGGTTTTTTTAGATTTAGTATAATAATTAAGCATGCAATATTCTAATTTTATAAAATTTATTAATTATAAATTGGTATAAATATATTTGTACATGTATATACATATATCATTGTGCATTTGGACCTCATGATAATAGAAGAAAACCTGAAATAGATATGCAAAGGTTACCAAGGTTTGCAAAGAAAAGGGGTTGTAAAATACACTTTTGTGTTAGAGTTATGTATGGAAGACCAGATGTTGCCATCATTACTTATAATGAGTTTAGTCATCAAGATGCTAGTGGTGAATTTTTTCATGGAAAGGATGACCCTTCTAGTGACCCAAGGAGTGTAGTTGCATCGAGATTGTCAAATGAATATAAATCTTATATTGAGTCATTGTTATTGATGGGTGTGGGGGTTTCCACAATATGTGAGCAACATTATTTGGATCCTAGTCTTACAAAGTTAATGAATAAGAGGGACACATTTTTGCCAATAAAAGATGTACTAAATGCATGCAAAATGATGCATTCCCTTCAATCACAAAAAAATGAAAATGATGCCAAAAGTGTAAGTTTATAGCACATGGAGGAGAAATAAAACTTCTTCTACTATAAAACACCCAATAGTGGAGAAGACATTCCATTTATCATAGGTATTCAAACACCATAGATGTGAGAGATGATGGTGAGGCATTCACATAACTCTATTATAGCAATGGATTCCACTTTTTCAACAAATAAATATGTTGTGAGTATACCAATGTCAACTATATTAATATATTTTAGTTTAGTTCATATAAAAATTATCTAAAATCTTAATTCATTGATTTCTTCATGTACAATATGAGTTATATTCATTACTTGTATTTGATGAACAAGAGGTCGGCGTACCTATTGCATGGGCCATATCATCAAAAAATAAAGTTGATGATATACATGGGTGGCTAGCAGAAGTTTACAAAAGAGGCAAGCAATATAAAGAAGATTGGAAAGTCAATGCATTCATGACTGATGATGCTAGTGCCAAGATTGAAGCAATTAGGTTTGATAATCCTCCAATTATATTTGATATATAGGTTTTAAAACTATACATTTCATTATTTAAACATATAATTTTAGTTGAATAACTGATTGTGTTTGAATGCTACTTATTAATACTTATAATGTAACTTGTAGATTGGCCTTCAATTGTCAAGTACTTTTATGTATCTGGCATCTACGCAGGAAATGGCTAAAGAATGTCTACAAGTGAGTCATTTCTTCTTAAAATTCATGTAAAGTTATTTTTTTAACATCATAGCTTGATATTATATTTTTTATTATAGGTTTGTAAGAAATAAGGATGTTGGAACAAATATTTTTACTATACTAGGTGAGATAATGTATGCAATAAGTGATGATGGAGATGTCACTACTCATCTAATAAAACAATTTATGGAGGAATTCAAAGAACAAAAAGAGTTTATTGATTACTTCCGAAAGACTTGGTGTCATGATGAGAGACACATTGGTAAGATCATACACATTATTATTATTATTATTTTATTGCTTGGTTCTTTTATTATATATATGCTAAGACATTATCATACTTTTTTCATAGAAATGTGGGCAAAAAACTTTAGAGGTTTCTCTCATGTGAATCAAGAGACTAATGCTTCCATAGAGTCATACCACATGTATATCAAGAGTCACTACTTGACCGACTATTCTAGAAAATGCACAAGGAGAATAGATTGGCTCATTCATGTTCTTCTTCATAGGGTAGAGCCATACTATAAAAATAAGAGATACTTGTAGTTATCTAGGTTTTTAAGCAACTTCAAAAAGGAGAGATACTACCTAACTTCTTTAGAGAGATCAAAAAAGAATATCAGATACAGATTGCTACCTATATGACCTTCCTGATACATTTAAAGTTAGAAGTCAAACCATTTCAACCAAATGGTATCTTGTAAGAAAATTTGGACCAAATTTGTAAGTGTGTGATTGTGAGTGGGCAAAAAGAGGTAACACATGCAAACATGTGCTAAAGATTTTAGATATACTAAAGAGAACCAATATAAACCAGCAAGGTCAAGTGGTTGGTAAGTATCATTTGAGAGATAATTTTAATAATTTATTTTATACAATCAATTATTATATTGTTAAGACCTACTTAAATTGATCTTAAATACAGATGATGTTACTGCATTTGCCGAGGATTATGACAAAGTTGGAGGGAATTTCGGTCATAAAAATTATAACATTGGTAATAAGAATGTGTGTTTACAAGTAGATATTAAATTATTTTATGGATCAAAAAGTGAAGTGATTTTTTTCCAATTGCAGATGGTTCTATACCTTCAGAAGATCAAGATGTACTTGGAGTCAACATTGGTGAAGATGAGAGAACTAGTAAGTTTTAATACCAAATTTTTTCTTAAGAAATATATAGTATTTTAAAATAGTATCTTGACTTTACAATTTTATTTTTTTACTATAGATTGTGTGAGATCATTTGATACTTCTCATGATGAATTTCAAAATTGCATTGATTATGTAAATTCATTTATCCAAAAATTTTCAACTAGAGAAGAATATGAAAAAAAAAAATTCATTCAACATGTTGGGAGATTCAGAAATGAGATACATGCATCTCTTGCTTCAAGTTCCAATTTTGAATCAATTCCTGGCTTAGAGAACATGCCTATGAAGCAAAAGGAACCTTGGTTTAGTCCAAGTAAAATGCATAAGCATCAATCTTTTCATTAAAAAAAAAACCTATGACTCAAAACTTAAGTGAAAGAGTTGATGAGCATGAAAATTTTCAATTCCCCTCTATATGCTCTAAAAAGAAAAAGGGAAAAAAATTCATTAATCATTCAGGCATAGCAATACAAGGAGAAAGAGTTATTCTGTCACAACAAGGTGAGTACATTTATTTAAAAGTACTTTATTATTTTCAACATATAGCTCAATACTTGTTATTTTTATTTCATATGTTGAACATGTGTTAATATAGGTTTGGTTGATCAAGGAGAATCTCCACGACATCGATTGCCTTTCTCTATTGATTTGAACCAAACAATAATAGATGACACACAAGTACTAGATGGCAATTTACTCACTATTAACTATTTTTATTAAAATTAATTATTTAGTTCACATTTCTAATTGCATTTAATGCTTTATCAAATAACCAAGATGTAGTTTGTGGAGATCAACCATCAATGCCAAAGGTTATTCATCCTCAAACATTTCAACAAACTTGTGGAGGTAATGGAATTTTGATTTCTCTTATTGTTACATAATGTGATATAGATTATGAGAACAATATTCTGATTTAGAATTTAGTTATGATAGAAAAAATAAAAATTTGAAATTATATTTGATTTTTTAGTTTATAATTTAATTTTATCTAAATGGATGTGTTAAATGTGCATTGTTGTATTAGATGATCAACAAACTGACCAACAATATGGGTTGCCCTTTTCTATTGATCTTAACCAAAACACAACAAGTGGAGATGGTAAGGAAATTATGAAATGATATTCAATTTTCTAAGACCTTTTTCTTAAATGAATTTTATAACTAAGTCATTCATTTTGTAGGTATTGATGATATCTATATGGAGGATTATGGCCAATAAATTTTGAGACAATCATTAAAGTCTATAAAACTTTATATAAACGTATTCATGATTATATTTGTACGGGCACTTTATATGGCTATTTTATAAAGCCTCATTAGTGTTCCAATATGTGGTTACAGTTTGAATATCTAGAAGATATAAGGGAAGCCTTTTGGGTTTCTTAACAATTCTAGTTTAGGGATTACACTTTACACATCTTGAATATTATGAGTAACGAATGAGGGTTTTCTTTTTTGTTCTTTCCCTCACAAGCTCTTTTTGAACTAGTTTATTTATTATAATATATGGTGATATTCTACTCTTGTTAAGAAAAAATAATAACACTCATTGAAATTAGACCACTCGTATGCACATGGAAATCCCACCTCTTATTTTTTATAACTAGTCAATTACTTTTAATAAGTCATATTGTTCTCTCTCTCTCTCTCTCTCTCTCTCTCTCTCTCTCTCTCTCTCTCTCTCTCTCTCTCTCTCTCTCTCAATTAATTAATTAATCTTGAGATAATTATTATAGTTTATCAAACTTTGTATAAATGAATTATGATTATATTTGTATTGTCACTTTATAATCATAATAATAAATGAATAGAAGCTACGAATAAGATTGGATTGATGAAACCTTACATTTTATATACCATTTGAATTAAAATTATTTGTTAATGGTTTTGTTGTTTAAATTATAAAGATTTTTTTAAAATTAATATATTTTTTCTCAAAAGCAATAGGTCAAAGCCAAGATTTATTATTATTTATCATACGAGACCTCCCAAATAAGAGGCTCACAATTTACCATTTTATTGTAGGCTCTTGCCTTCAATTAATATTTTAATAATATATTAACCAAATTTATTTTTGATTTATCTATTAATTTAATTTTTTAAATTTATTTTGAATAAATGGCATATCTAAATTAATTATAAAGAGGATAAATAATTTAGAAATAGATTTTAGTCAAGAGCCTATAACACGACATAGCATTAGCCTCTCATGTGGGAGGACTTGGCTTTGAATCTACTTGAGCTTAACACATAATAATAATTAGTTTCAATAAATTATAATAATTAATCTAGGCTTTGGTTGATTACCTATCAAAAAAAATGTTCAAATAGATTTTAACAATGATATAATACGTTGAAATAAATTAAACAATGATATAATATATTATTTTTAGTCACAATTATTTTCTTTGACAAATAATAACCATAATTATTTTTCCAAATTTAAACAATTTATTACAATCTTAAAATTTATGATTGTTATATATTTTTCAATATATTAAGAAACTAATATAATATTTATTATACATAAATATAATATAATACTCTAATTAATAGTATTAAGATATCATTTATTATAAAATATTAATTTAAATTATTCAAGAGTTTCCATTTTGTAGAGAATTTTAAAAATGAATTTTCAAAAAAAAAGTCAACTTAGATTTTAGAATTTTTTTAATAAGATTGTTTAACTATTTTCTAATATGAATTTAATGTGTACACTTGAATATTTTGATAGACATACATACATATGACAAGAATGTGTTGAATATTTTTTAATATGAATACAAAACTTTTATTAATTTTTTAAAAGGATTTACATTTTCTTAACATTTAAAATGAACTTTGGCATTTAAATGACTAGCAAAAAAAACATTACTTACAAGGCAATGATTAAAAAATAAGTAATCTTGTTCATTTAGGCCATCCCACTTATTTTGTTGTGGACTACAAGTTAGTGTCGAATTTGATTTCATGTCGTGGGGATCATGTCATGTAGGGGCTACGGCCATTGAAGTCCTGCGACTGTCAACATCTGTCAGGGTACAACATTTCAGGATGGCTGTGGAGTCAACAATGGGATGCAGATGGGGGATGGCATACCTAGCTAGTTGAAATAATTGGCTAGGTAGCCATTGCCATGGCACCTTGGTAACATGGGGAGACAGCCACATCGGTGAAAGTGCCTTGGTTGGGTTATATCACCTAGGGAAGAGGGTAGGGGTGGTTGTAAGAGATTAGAGGGATAGTCTTATGTTGGAAGGTGGTCCTATCAAGTTGTATGGGAATCAGTGGTTGTCCAACTTTGCATTTTTTTTTTTGGGAAAAGTAACTTAATCCTTCCAAAATCCCTTTGAAGAATTAAAAGAGGCACGTGACCCTATGTGGTTAGAAAGTGCGAGTTTATAGAAATAGGAGTGTTGAGTAAAATAAAAAGGTTAGTATGCTAGTGGTGAGGAATTTAATGAGTAGATTATTATTTTGACTGTGCATGAGATAGTAATTAAGTTCTAATGATTAGAAGATTCCTTGGTGTATATATATATATATATATATATATATATATATATATATATATATATATATGGGTAGTGGCATATAGTGACCATATAGATAACTAGCAATCGCACCTTAGTGTGCAATAGGTACGTCATATTTTGGTGTAAAATTTGTTCTTAACTAACAAAAATGACACATTTTATTTGTTATTCTTAGTCTCCATCTCCACACATCTTTCTGCCCCCTTACTCTCTCATTCTCTTCCCTCTACACCACTCCCTCTATATTTCCCCTCTCTCTCCCTCTCTCTATCTCGCTCCATCTCTCTATCTTCATCTTTCTTTGTCTCTCACTCTCATTTTTTCCTCGTGTCTTCTTTACAAATATTTTCTATATATTATTAATTAAATTAATATCAAGACATTAGATTCTTCAATCTATATTATTTAGTGTAGGCTTTGGATTTAACTATTCAAATTTTATTTAAGTCAAATAATGTTTCAAATCATACTCAATGAACCACCATCGAGAAATTGTATCATATCTAACTTTACTTCTTTCTTCCAATCTATCTCTCTTGCTTGTTTGTATCTCCTTACCATTCCCCACCCTATCTCCCTAAATACAAATCTTTTCTATCTCTCTGCTTTGTCTCTATCTCCTTACCTCTCCCCACCCCCTTTGCCTACATATGTAGGCTTTCTTTCTCCCTCCTTTGTCTCTGTCTCTTTATCTCTTCTCACCCCCTTTCCCATTTCCTACATATGTATCCTTTCTATCTTCCTCCCTTATATCCAACTCCTTACCCCCCCTCACCCCCTCTCTTCACATATGTACCCAATCTCTATGCATATCTATCTATCCCCCTCTTCATCTTTCTATTACTTGTCTCTTAACACCTTTTTAATCTCTCATTCTTGCCCTGTCTACCTCTATCTTTTTATCTCTCCCTCTCTTTGTCCCTCTCCCTCTCCCTCTCCATCTATATGTTATTAATTTTACATCACATATTCACTCTAATTATATCTCACTATCTATTGCCACCCTCCTCTTTATACATATCTTATTAACATTATATGTCCCATATTCATTTCTACTATATATAACACATTATTTCTCTATCTCTCTCTTTCTCTTCTCATACATATTTATCATGCATATTTATCTATCTTTCAATATATCTCTATATTTCACTCTTTCTCTCTCCTCCCCTCTATCCTTTGTATATCTCTACCTCCATCTCTAGATCTCCTCTTCTCATCATCTATACTTGTTTGTCTCTATCTTCTTTCTATATGTTGGTCTATTTATCTATTTCTATAACTATCCCTCTCTAGATTATGGAAAGTAAGGGGTCTTCAGTAACTTTCTTTATCCTATTGTATTAATAAATGAATAATGCCAGAAATGGAAATTTGTAATTGTAATTTTTTTCCCAAAATTCTCTCAAATGAAGCTTCAATTGTTTCTGGCCTTCGTCCACTCCAACCTTTATCTTCTTCCTCAAAAATGAATATTCTTTGTCAACTTCTTTGTTACCAGATTATAAGCACAATTTCACTTACACATATTTGCAAGACTACTTGCATATGAATGGAATACATAATGTGTAGGTCTAAGTAATAGAGAATTGTACATCTAAGATAATTATAGGAAACTGTGTGATAAAAAGAGAGTAGTGTCCTTATAAAGGACTCTTAAACACATTGAATGTTTATATTTTTAGATGAAATTTACTGATCAACTAAACAATCAAACTAGAACTTTAATTATTTGAAGTTCAAAATTTTGAAGTAAATGATACAGTCGCTGATATAATTTTTCAAGGATCTGTGTAACTCTCTCTAAGCAATGGGAGTTTTATACATTCTCTATTGATAGGGCATTGAGACCTAGCTGAAGTGTGAAGATGCCTTTACTACTACTGCTATATCTTCTTTCCAAACATTTCTAGATGCCCTTGATCTATTGATTCTGCCATTACTCCAAATTTAAAGCTGAAAAAAACTTATCACAGCAAGCGTATAAAGCAAGAGAAAGACCCACAGATTTGTAAGTGAAAAGAGTTTAAGTAAAGTGAAAGAGTATCTTGGAATGAAAAATTTCACTTGCCACGTACCTCAAGTCAGTTAGACAAAATATCTATAGATATGGTATATTTTCATGGTTTGACGAGGGTTTTTTTCTTGTATTGGTCTTCCACAAAATACTAAATTCTGTGAACTATGGTGGGCCTAATATTTTGTAGCATGTCAAATATTTTTGACTGCGTACATGGAGTGGCAAAAAGACATCCATGGAGGAGGGAACATGGTTCATGGGCTAAGCATTGAGAACAGTTATGAGGATTTACTTTTTAAAAAGCATTGAAATCGTCTATCCCATCTAACGGCACAAATGACTCTGATGGTCATCTACCACTATGAAACAATTTCAGCTGCTACAACGATGTTTATTGAGATGTAAAATGAGGTGCATGCTCTAGTAGGTTCTTGGAATAAACCTTCATCTTGCAGCATCATGTTTCTCTTTCATCATACACATATTATACAAATGATGAAGATCCCAAAGCACAATATAAGTCTATATTGAGACATTGATTATAGAATAATATTTCTATATTCTATTATAAATAAATCTTTAGATGTACATTATCATAAATCCAATACACAAAAAGTAAGAGTGTCAATATTCAATGTCATGCCTATCTAAAGTAATCTATCTATTTTCATTTTTAATCTCGAACTTTGTATCTCTTTCAATCTTCACACATATATATTTGAAGTCTCTCTAATATATTGAATATATATAATTTAATTTGGATTATATGGAGGCTAGTGAATTAGTAAGTATAACCATAATATGATTTTAAAATAATAATTATCAACTATGGAAATGGCTTTTTGAGTTTGTGTATCCGCAAAGGGCAGTGCTCTTAACTGCCATGGTTACATTGGGAGGACAATGATCTTGGTTTGTTTGATGGTGGTCGTAATAGTTCAGTCAGACCAGAAGTGCCTAACATGTAATGTGGTATAGCCGCTTAAGAATAGAAGAAAAAAAAAGCCAACAACCTTTTCATCGAACAGTTGGAAAGTTCCCAATGGTCATCTAATACCTATCACATCTTAAATCGATCCTATCAATTCTTCCTTCAACGTGTCTGCTCTATTTACGAAGGAGGTGATGACATAAAAGACACAGCGCAATGACGACCATAATGAAAGGAGCCTTCAATGCCTTACTTAAACCAAATGTCAGAGGCAAACTTCTTTTTTGTTGAACAGTGAAAAGGTAAGATCTACGTCTCAAATCCTCTCAATGGTAGTCATTCGCTCTCCTTGATTTTCTACCATTAGATGGAGAATTTGGCTCATCACATTCAAATAGGGAATGCCTATAGCATAATTAAATGATTGTTTAAGTAATTAAATATATTTATAATTTATCCTCTAAGATAATATAGTTATGGTAATTATATGTTTATTAACAAGATTTCTAAATGTTTTAATATATACAAATATAATGTACACTATATATCTTCTTTGATTCTATTGATAATGTATTATAATCTACACAATTAGAGTGTGTAAGTGTAGTCTTATTATGACTTCCAAGCTACCCTTCGATTAGTGAACTAGTAGGAAGATGCTCAAACCAAAATTAAATTGTAAGTCAATTAATGCAATAGAATGTGAATAGGAAGGAAGCTAGCAGTGATTCCATACTAATGAAGTTGTAATATTTAATAGACTTGAGATATGATTAGGGTGTGCAAAAGATGTGTGTACTTAGGGAGTATATACATAACAACAATATGAAGCTATGGGAAGCCGTTATTAGTACTTAGGAAATAATTGTTGCATCGTAATGTCCTTTATCATGACATGCACTAATAATTTAGGAGTAGATTACTGAATTTGATGGGATAATTAGTAAACATGGAGTTATATTATTATATAGAGTCATGTGTTAGTAAGGTGGAAAGTAGTATAGGTTAAGGAAATAAGTGGCAATGTGATGGATAAGGTAGAATTAGAGATGTTAATTAATATAGTACAAAACGGTTAGTAGTAGGACATAAAAGTAAGTATGTCTTAATTTAAGTGTGATTATTACATTAAAGCATGGGTTGTAGTTTTGTTTGGGGCAAGTGTGGTTAGGTGAGTAAATAATTTTAGTTAGGTGGTATAAGGAGTTAGTAAAGTTAGAAATTAGTTTATAGACGAGATATTGAATTGGTAGATAGTTAGTCCTTTTATTTTATATGGATAATTGTTAAATAGTGACTTTACAAAATTTATAACTTATGTGTAATTCAATAATTAGATGTAAAATATAATTATAATTCTCTATGTCTTTAAGTGTTAATTAATGCATATATATATATAAAAGTTTAGTAACAACATTATCATATGTCTTTATATATATATATATGCTTGATCTTAATTATAAATAAATACATGAAGAATATATGGATATAGTTCTAATATAAAGTTTAAGCTATCCTCCATTGACCAAATAGTATAAAGTTGTTTGAGTTGAAATGAACCTATAGGTTAGCTAATATAATCGAATATGAATGTGAAGTAAATCATCGGTGGTCCCATAATGATGCAAGCATGCGGTGAAAGCATTATGATAGCTTCATCTAATAATTATACATTATTAGTATTTAAATTTAAAAAAAAGAAACTAATTATAATTTGTTTTTAATAATAATAATTTTTTTAAAATAATAATAATAATTGTTGTGTTTTCCTATAAATTTTGAGCATGACACTTATGGAAGTTTTCTTGGTCTTTTATTTGATCTTGGGAGTGTTGTAGAGTCACCTAAAACTCTAACATGGTATCAGAGCTCTCATGGTGTGAAGACTTCTTCTCAAGAAGTAAAATCTTGGCTTGATTCATTATTGGTGCAACATTTGGCAATTTTGACATCACAATTTGGAGGAGATTTCAGGATTCATGTTTTTTGACCATCTATTATAGGTGAAAATTAGAGCTTGCCGATGTAAATTAGAGGTTGGCATCATACAAAGGAGTTCCAAAAACCCTTTAATCAATTCTTTTTTCATCCAAATCAGACATTTGAGGTCAAATTTAGAGAAATTTGATTTTTGAAGGTGTGGCGGTGGTGATTTAGAAAAAATAATTTTAGAGGCAATTTTCAAACAGTGATATCTCCTTTATACGAAATCCTTTTTCCAAGGAATTTTTTTTTGTTTTAGGGTAGAATTACACAATCTACACAATAGTGTAGGTGATTTTAGATCTTTGTCTCTATTTTTTTTAAAAAATCATAAATCCCAACTTTCAAGACTCTATTTGGGCACATTTGGTAACATTTTTAGGTGCTTTTTTTTTAAAGTTTTTTGAAAGTGCATGATTTTTCCTCTACTTTCTAGATCTATAATCAAATTTCAATGATCTAGAGTGGACATATCACTTTCAAAAATAGGTCTTTTTTGGCCATATTTTCATTGGTGAATACTTGGATTTCAATTTTCTTAATTGAATCAATAATTTGAAGGAGTTATCAGCTTATTTTAGTCATCATTTGATTTCATTATGAATTTTTCAAAAGTTCCATTACTCCATATAACTATCATGAATGGAAACAATTAGTTTCTAATCAATTGATGAGAATTGGATTGGTTAGAATTATTCTTGGACATGATCTAGAACTAGTTACCGGTATTGTAGAAAGAAGGAAATGGTTTGATAGAAGGGATAAAGCACTAGGCTCTCTTAGATCTACCATCTCTAATGATTTTTTATATCATATTGCATCTTGCACACATCCTCATGATGCTTGGACAACATTGGAAGGGATCTTTGGTAAACATGATAGAATAAGAAAATTCAAATTAGAGAATGAGCTTATATGTCTAGGTCCATGTGATTTTAACAATATCCAAGACTTTTTCTCTAAGTTCAATTCCATTAGATTGGAGATTTCTAATTTTGGTATTACTAAAGATGATGAGAAATTGATATTATCTATTCTTTCCAAGCTAGGTCTTGAACATTCAATCTTTATTTCCACATTCTATGCTACTATGGATGCTCTTGGTAGTGCGTACAAAATTCCTTCTCTTGATGAATTTGCAACTTAGCTCACAAGGGAACAAGAAAAGTTAGCACACATGGGTCAATTGAGGCCTTTAAAGCATCAAGCATTGGTTGCAAATGACTCCTCTCCAAAGGCTCCCAATGTCCTCTTCAAGAGAGGAAACATCTAGAAGAAAGAGATATAAATGTGCTAATTGCAAAAAGCTAGGACATGATGAGCATAAATGTTTCCATAAGAAGATTGATGATCTCACTCGTATTCTTGAAAAGAACAATATCTAGCTACCCTCGTCAATGCCTACTCCTTCTTCTACACATCAAGCAACTTCTACATCTACATCTACATCATTATCCAAAGGTAAAGGACAAGAACTCATTGCTTCCACACATCATGAGCAAGGAAAATGGCTTCTTGATTCAAGTGCATCACATCATATGACATCTTCTCTAGATATGTTTTCTTCTATTGAGCCTTGTACTTCTCCACCTATTTTGATGGATAATAATACATAAATGAAGGTTTGTGGGAAAGGTTATATTCCTATGGGATAGGGAACATTTAATGATATTCTTTGTGTACCATCTTTGACCACAAGTATCCTTTCCATTTACTAAATTACTCAGATTTCAGTGATTTGGAGTGGGCATATCACTTTCAAAAATAGGATTTTTTTGGCTATATTTTCCATTGGTGAATACTTGTATTATGATTTTCTTAATTGAATCAATAATATGAAGAAGTTATTTGTTGATTTCAGTCATTCTTTGATTCATTATGGATTTTTCAAAAGTTCCTTTACTCACTCCATATAACTATCATGAATGGAAAAAAGGAGTTTCTAATCAATTGATGAATATTGAATTTCTTAGAATGATTCTTGGATAGGATCTAAAACCAGCTATAGGTGTTGCAGAAAGAAGGAAATATTTTGATAGAATGGATAAAGCACTTAGCTCTCTTAGATCTACCATCTCCAATGATTTGTTATATCATATTGCATCCTGCACACATCCCCATGATGCTTGGACTACATTGGAAGGAATCTTTGGTAAACCTGATAGAATAAGAAAATTCAAATTGGAGGATGAGCTTATAGTTCTAAGTCTCTTTTATTTTGAGAATATTCAAAACTTTTTCTCTACGTTCAATTCCATTAGATTAGAGCTTTGTAACTGTGGCATTACATAAGATGATGAGCAATTGATATTATCTATTCTTTCCAAGCCAGGTCCTGAATATTCAATCTTTATTTCCACATTTTTTGCTACTATGGATGCTCTTGATAGTTCATAAAAAATTCCTTCTCTTAATGATTTTGTAGCTCAACTCACAAGGGAACATGATAAGTTAGCACACATGGGTCAATTGAAGCCTTCCATTTATCAAGTGTTGGTTTCAACTGACTCCTCTCCAAAGCCTCCCAAAGGAAAGGGAAATAAATAACACAATGATCCTAAGAAACATGAAAAAGATGATGACTCTCCTCCACAACATAATATTGAATCCAAGTCCTCTTCAAGAGATGAATCATCTAGAAGAAAGAGAGATAAATTTTCTTATTGCAAAAAGTTAGGACATGATGAGCATAAATGTTTCCATAAGAAGATTGATGAGATCACTAACATTATTCAAAAGAAAAATATCCAGTTGCCCTCATCAGTTCCTTCTTCCTCCTCTCAATAGTAGGCATCTACTACATCTACATCATCATCTAGAGGTAAATTAGAAGCACTCATTGCTTCCACGCATCTTGAGCAAGGTAAATGGCTTCTTGATTTAGGTGCATCACATCATATGACATCTTCTATGGATATGGTTTCTTCTATTAAGCCTTGTAATTTTCCACCTATATTTATGGGTAATAATACATACATGAAGGTTTGTAGGAAATGTTCTATTCCTATGGGATAGATTACATTTAATGATGTTCTTTATGTACCATATTTGACCACTAATATCCTTACCATTTATCAAATTACTCATGGGGCACATGGTAAAATTGTTGAGTTCACTCCTAATTCTATCTATATTAGGGACATGGAGACTAGAGATATCATAGATATGGGAGTTGTTGATCATACATCACACTTGTATTATTTTTCACATTTTTCTAATAATGATGATTATATTTTCATTATGTACCTAACCCTTTACCAAGGGTGAAAATTCATGTGAGGAGAACATTGGGCACTTGAATCATTTTGTTCTTGAGACAAGTGTTGAACTTCCTACTCCTCCACCTCTTGCTTCTTTAGACATGAGTTTTACTATTCAATAGGATTATCTTTATGCTTTAGGTCTTGTAGTGTAGGTTTAATTCCTAGATGCTCTTTCAGATGAGTCTCATAATACAAATTTGGTTAATACATTTGAGGAGGTTTCTCTTCTAGATACTTCTTCACCTTCTTTGGAGATTGGCTTTCCCAACTCTTCATGTTTGTTGCCCCACTTTTCATCCCTTAACCATTTTGCAAAGTAAAAAAAATTGTGTCATAGTAAAGTCCTAGGTATGTTCGAGTCTAAGTTCAAACCCCTTTAGGTGGAAGGAGTCTTCATCAGATTTTTCATTTTCCCCTTCTCCACATTTCATAGCCGAGCAGTTTTCCTTTTGTATTATGAGTTTTTGTAGGTAGCTTAGTGCCTAATCTGATGGAGATTCCCATAACATGAAATGATCATTTGCAAGAGTTGTATCCACTTTTAGCCTATCATTTTCTCCACAAAAGGAAAGCTTGTGGAAATCTGGACTTTGCCTTCTCCTCGGCAAGTTTTCAACCCATGAAGGTGATTTCCCATTAAAAGCACCAAATGATGCATATGAGTCACAAGAAGAATATGATGAGGTACCTTATGATAAATTCTTGTTTCCTTTATGATTTTCTATCTCAGTAAGTATTAAAGATTTTTCACAGCTCTTAAAATCATCCTAGACAAAAAATTGAAAATTGACTTCTCCTCAGTGAGTTTTCAACCCATGAAGTCTATTTTCCACAAAAGGAAATTCTAAAGGAGAAAAAATGAAAGGTGGGTCCCTAATGAAGCTTCACACTCTGTATTGAAATCTTCGACCCCAAAGGAAGGAATAAGTCAAAAAGAAAATTTAAAGGGGAAGCCTAGACAGAGAATTGAAAACCATCTTCTCCTTGTCAGGTTTTCAACCCATGAAGACAATTTTCTAGATTTTAAATAAAATAAAGTATGTATGTAGATGGAACCAACAAATTTCACGTGAAAAATCTTGAGATGATTTTGGAAAAAATCTAACCATTGTGGGAAAGATCTACTAAGTAGAATCTAATTTGGTCATATCTCCTTACAGAGTACTCTGTTTATAATTTTCTGAAACTAAATAGAAAATGGGAAAGTAAATGTGAAGAATAGAAAATTACCATTGGTCCAATAGAAAAATGAAAGGACATAAATTTATCCATTGAAAATATGCATTTATTACTACAAAAAACTTCTCCTTTAATTTGTGTGTGTGGCGTGAACCCTAAATATTAATGGATGGATTGAAACTTCTATATAGAGATATATGAATAGTTGCAAAATTTACCACTCTTACTTAAATTGTTATTCTATTAATTTGCACAACCTCTATTTGAATAGCATATGTCCATTTACCATTCCTTGCTTCCCTAGATTTTGAAATTCACCCATGAATAGAATGGCAACTAGATTTGAGGGTTTTGATGGGCTAAATAGAATCAAGTTTGTGTTGCATAATTTCATGGACACCTCTCTTCATTTCTATGCTATAAAACAATTTTAGAAGAGAGTAAGATTGGAGCCAATTCATCCCATAACTGAGAAGCTTTGAGTATGTGGGCTAGTTGAAGTAGCTATTTTCCTAGTGGTAGTCCAAGCTCTAAAATTGATCTACGAATGCATAAATCACTACAACCTAGACACCGGGTAGATTGTATTTCTAAATGATATGGTATTGATTTCCATTGATAGAAAAATAGTGGTGAATTTCTATGAATTCTAGAATGAGAGGAGTTTTTAGATTTGATATTTGGTGGATTTGTCTTTGAGTTTTCTACAAAGAAAATGGTCTAGAGAAAGGAGATTATGTAGTCATGGTTTCAAAAGCCATGGAGCACCAAAAGTAAGGTCTCTAATACCCTTTTTGGTACTAATCTCAAACCTAAGATTGTAGAGATCTTGTTTCTCTTGCATAGATTGAAAGGTGAGGTAGAAGTTTTAAATTTCGTTGAGCAATATTTCTTTTTGGTAAAAGCCATCTATTTAGATACCCAATATATTGACTAGGCTCATGAGGTAAGTGAAAATTTATTTAATGCTCTCAGTGCCACAAAGTTCTACAACACCTTCTATATGTCCTCTTTTCTAATTTACATGTTAGCTTCTCTACAATTATGGCCAAGCCTCCCAAGGGTAGAAAATTTCTCTAATTATGTGAAGTCCTATGAATTCTACCTATGTTTGTAGCTAGAAAATAGTTATGTAGAATATATAAGAGTTAATATGGCATTTACAATGAGAATTTGTAGGATGCTCCAAGGATACGTAGAGATGAGATTCAATCTAGAAGTGATGGCGGCTATCAATCAATTTGGAAGCTTTTTCATCCAATTCTCATCTTTTTCATATTTGCATCTTGCAGCTTTTGATAGGTTCCCCTTGAAGCTACTGAGTTATCCAAGTGATATAATTATGCTGATTGAGATCGCAAGGCAAGAAATCCAAGTGAATGTGTTGAGTGGGAGCTTGAAGAAGAAAGGTTACGAGTTTTTGATGAAGGTGGGAGCTTTTAGTTGTGATTCCCATTTTGATGCAAAGAACATGTTAAAAGTGTTCAAAATGAAGTGTCAATTGGAGATGTACGAGGTCTTGAGACCTATGTTTGATCCAAATAGATATTCAAGAGATGTTCTCTAGATTGGTAGTGTGATCAAACATGTCACCACTGTTGAAGACTACTAGGCTGGTTGTAGAGATGAGTTTGAGATTTGTGACCGTGCTTTCACCAAGCTCATAGTAGATCAAGTAAAAATATATAAAATCAACCTTGATGTTGAAGGAATTGAAGATGATGGGTAGAATATGTATAGTAATACATATTTAACAAAGTTAAGAAATACCCCTATCAGTTTAGAGCCCTATCAAGATGCTGGAGATGATCTAGATGTTATGATGGCTTGAATTGTTAAAAGGACTGGGAAATTGGTCAAGTGGACTACACCAAGAAGAAGTCAAAGTAAAAGCACTCCCACTCAAGCTCCCTCATCATCTACCCCTTCTTCCTCACAAGCTGACACATCAAGTGTGACCCTGGCCATGTACTCAAGGACTAGCTCAATTGATGGGTGGAGGTGACCAACCTCCAGATAAAAACATTCCTTTGACAAAGACTTATCAAGATGGCTCTTCTCTAGTGATTGGTGCCTAGCTAGAAGCTGAAGAGAAAGAAGAGGAGCCAAAAGATAGTACTACTACTCTAATTCCTTCACCTACTAGCAGTCCAATCCCATCTACTAGCCCTATACTTCTCCTTCCAAGCAGCCCTCATATGCAAGTAGTGGACTTAGGTGATGGAAGAAGTAGTGATAGTGAGTCCACCAAGTTAGATGAAGTAGCCAAGAAGATTGCAGGGATAGAGAAAGGCCAAGAGTCTTCAAAACTTGTCTCTCAAGCCCAAAAGAATCCTTTACCTTTGACCACAAAAATAATTACTATGGTCAAACGAAAAATGTTCAGTATTGATTCTCTTGTGATGGCCTCAAAGGTGATAGGCATAGATTCATGGTAAGAAGACACTTTGGATAGGAAGAGAGAGAGGAAAGATGAAGGTGCTCCTAGAAAGGATACCTTATCCCTTGTTGTTCATTCTGGATCTACATTGACTAAGGTAAAGAAGCAAAAGACTTTGTCTATCCTTGGGCAGGATCCTAAAATAGGCTATTTAACAATGGAGATAGCCAAACCTAACAAAGAAGGAAGGATTGAAGATATGACTATAGATGATTTCACTAGGCATTTAGTAGATCTTGGGGAAGCTAGACATGATACCAAAGTTGGCTTATGGAAGTCTATGAATGAGGTGATTGAAGGACAACTAGAAAGTCTTAAGTTGTGAAAGGTTTGGACGAAAGCTGAGATACAAAAATTGAATGGGTATATTAGAAAATTGGTCACTTCATTGGTGAGTATCTCTGGGATGCCCATGACTAGAAACCCCAGTGCTATAAACATCCATGCACTTATATCTCAACTTCAAGAAGATAATTATTTTGGGCAAATCCGCGGAGAGTGGAGTGAAAAGATCAAGGTGGAAGGACTCTCTATTATAGACTAGATTGGTAATGCTATTTTGAGATTGGAAATAGAGAAAGATAATATATCGTCAGATAGGGCTACCTTGGCTACAAAAAAGGTCAAGAGTGATGATTGTGTCTCTTTGTTGAAAATGATCATCCACATGAAAGTGAAGGAGTTCGTTGAAGCAAAGATTTTATCCAAAGAAGATGAGCCTCTAGTTGAGTGGTTCTAGAGTATGTTGTTCAAATCTGAAATGATTATGGTGGTGGAAGAAGGACTTAAAGAAATTGAAGCTAAAGCAAAGAAAGATTAGGATAGAGGCTATGAACTACTAAATGGATTACATATTGATTTATAGTCTAGTGGATAAGAGAAGGCAATAATTGGGGTAACTGTCATGCTGGCAAACTTCATGAACTTCATAGATGAGCTAATAGGAATAACTTATAGTCATCAGAACAAAATTTTTGAGGTTCAAAAGCTTGGTGGATGTGTGCACATGGCTGTGGAAGAACTTCAAGATTGATTGGGTGCCACTAGAGATCTAGCTTGGGTGCATTCTAAGTGTTTCTTGAGGTATACAAATGTGCATGTCCATAAGCATGAAGAGATGATTCCAATAATTGTTGCCACCAAAGCCTATAGGGAAAAGGTAGAAAAAGGAAAGAAGGTGAAGTGATTCATATTACAGACCTTCCACTTTTTTTTTCTAATCATTGTAATAGACAAATTGGCTCTTTTCCATTTGTCAGTTTTGAGAAGATGAACTAGTTAAATTTCCTTTGTAATGGTCATCTCAGAATCCTATATATATGATAATGAAAGATTAATAAAAGGTTGGCAAATTTTGGGTGTGAAGTACTTGATGTTGTAGAGTTAATTGAATGTTGTTTTTGTATCAATCATTTTCTATTCCATTTGTAATAGTTGTTATTAGCTTGTTGTTTCTCTTTATCTTGGATTTAAACATTAAGTAATAAATAGACTTTTATTACCCCTATTTTAATATAGCGAGTTGAATATGATATGAATTGTCACTTAAAGCTCAAAGAGATCATTTAGATGTTTTCATTAAATATAATCTTTCTTTGCAATTTAGTTTCTAGATAGATCAATCAGTCTTAGTTCATATTAACTAGGAATTCATAATATGTATGAGTTCATAGGTTTAACTAATCCTCAAAATGTTACTTCTTGCCTAAATTGAACCACTTATAAGATTAGCTTAGTTTACCTCTTTTGTTCTCTAGTTAAGAACATACACTATTTAGATTTAGAAATAAACAAAATTCATTGTAGATTTCACAATAGGGAGCTATACCTAACAATTTAGAGGAAAGTAATTCTTCAAGAAACCACTTTCCAAACTGTTGTAATCAGAATTTGTTCATAAATTAGGTCACTTATGAGTTAGAATTGGAAAGAACAAATCTGTTTACCAACAATGTTCTCTTGATTTTCCACATCTCATAGGTTAGCTTGTGGTGTGACACAATCTTTGAGCTTGGAGAAACCTATTCAGTCTTTAGAGATGCATACATGAAGACCTTCTTCCTCCTTCCTCACTTTTTACATGGAGTGGCTTCTTCATCTTTTGATGTATTTATCTTTTCCTAAGGGGAGACATGTTTCTTGTAGGCATTGGATTATATTTTTCTTATAGGTACCCTTCATATATATTGGATCTTCTTCATTGTGGGGGGGATATCAGGTCTCATTATTTCATTTCTATGGGGGGACCATTCTTTGTATATACATGATGTATGCAATTTTTGAGTGGTCTTGAGTACTCCATCCATCCATGCATCTTGTTTTCATCTCTCTTTTTGGAGGAGGGTTTCTCCCATGAGGTTTTCTCTCTTTTTCCATTTTATGAGAGATTACATTTCATGTATTGCATTGCATATTGTACATGGGTACCTAAAATGTCCTAGCAGCTAGGACCCATCTTGCATTCTGAGTTTAAGTGCATTCCCCTAAGTTTCACTTAAAGGGGTGGGTGGCTTGGGGTAATTAAATATTCACTAATTACACTTACGTAAGCTGATTTAGGATAATGCATTGTGTTGGGACTCAAAATTGAAGCCCTGATTTTTAGTACCATTCAAAAAATTAAGTCCTATAAGCACTTTTTGATGCATGTGTACCTGGCTATCCATAGGATGCCTAATAGGTGTTTAATTTTTATAAAACCTTTCATTTAGTATGTCTACTCATTCCATGAAGATAAATTGTCATTCTGAGTAATTTTGTGAAGTCCAATTTTGAGCAATGTCCAAATCCACATTTTTGCCTAAGTGTCAAACAACGACAGGAGGCCTTGTTTGCAATTGAATATCTCGCACCCAGTAATGTTTCACGACTCTCTGCTTTGGGGGTATTTATTATCTATATCAAAGAACCTATGTTTTAGATTTTGAGTAATTTTGATATGTTTTGACTAGTTTTTGAATCCCTCAAAGTTGGTCTTTTATGGTTGTCAAGCTGATGCAAATTTTTCAAAATTCTTGGAGGCCATATTTGACTTGTTATAAATTTGACCCAGTTGACCGAAATGAGAAAATTCTTTTGAATTATATTTTAGAGGTAATAAAAATGATATGCTTCAATTTTGAGCTTATGAAAAATCTATTTGATCAATTTTTTAATGCAATTCCAAAAGCAATTTGTAAAGTTTTATTGGTGTTAGTAAGTGTAGATTGGTTGGTACTCCTATTCGTGATGTCATAACTCTAAATTCATGATAGATAAGATCAAATGCATAGTACCATTTTTTTCTACTCTAAAAATAATTTAAGTCCACTAATTTCCAAATCTTGATGAATCTATCTGCACACTTTCCTAGGTCCTTTCCATTCGCAAAAAATGCTTTTCTACCATTGCTCCTAGCTCTGCAAATTTTAGTAGCCCACTTTGACCGTTTGCCAAATAAATCTTGTTACTTTTCATTAGCCCTAATCACATATGCATATTTTCCTCATGACAGTGAATAAATTCCCTAATTTTTATTTCCCCAAGTGTTAGTTTGACCTAGTTTCAAAGCCAAATCCAAACACATTTTATGGTTTTCTGACATGTTTTCTTGCAGGCAGTTCTGAAAAGGAAACTTTGATAGTCTATCTTTTGACTGAGACTTTTTCATGAGATGATATTTGGTAGGGTACGAGTATGCAAAATAGAGAATCAATTTGTTCAATTTTAGAGCCTAAGTAGGTGTTTTTGTTAGTTTTTAAAGCCAATAAAAGGACCTCCTGGCACAAAGTTGACAGTTTGTAGATCAATGGTAAAAAGAGTTTTAATTGATTTTTTAGTGATCAAACTTGATTCTAATCAATATGATGGGTTCAATGGATCACTTTGGCAATTCAAGTGTTTGAAAAAAAAAAAAATAGCCAAACCCCCTTTGGGACTCGACTAATTCCATCATATATGTAAGGCATGATTAGGTTTTCAAGATGATTAAATGTGATTGGAATGAATTTGATTTATTAAAATATTGTGTTCTAGTGGTGATATAGGTGGTGATGATATGATTAAGACATGAGGATAAACCTTTTCTAACTAAGTAATGAAGGCATTTGTTTCAACATGTACATTACCTTCTCATTTGAAAGTGGTTATGTGGGATTATATGAATAATCAATATTAGAAGGATTTGAAAAAGAGATTTTCATCTGCCATCATTTCCCTCTAAATTTAGTTGAGTGATCTTCAATGATATTTGCAAAATTTAATAGTGAAATGCCATTCTAAAGTTTGTTAGATTTCATTTTTGAAGTGCTAATGTTTCTACTTTCTCAGTTGTAATTAAGTTGATATGGTGAATAATAGAGGAAATAACATTTTAATGAAATAGTATTACATGGCAAGAACTAGCAGTTGGCACATTCTCGCATTGCAAAGATGTGAGGAGTTTAAGAAATGTGGGGAACTACCTAGCCATCATGTGGCAGTAGGTTTGGTCAACAATGACGTGTCGGTCTAGTTAGCATGATAAGGTGGCATTCGACTAGTAGTCTAAGCTCAAATAAGGATTGAGTTGACACATGGCACTGATGTGTCAGCCTATCAAAGGGTGCCAAATAGAACCCAAGTGAATCATGACTATGCAAAAATTTGACCAATCAGGGCCTGACACATGGCAGAGATGGTCAAATAGGGTTGACCCAAAATGCTTGGTAAGGTAAAAATGGAAAATTTTAAAAACTAATTTAAAACATTTTATCAAAAGGGGTCACATACAGGCTTTCAAATTTTTAAAAGGTTATAACCTAAAGTTTGGAATTTAAGAAATAGGAAATTTTTCCATATAAATTTAAAAGGTGACTTGTAGACTAGAGACCATTACTAGGGGTATATTTTTCAAAACTAGATTATGGGAGTTTTTGATGGGCAAATTGTCATGCCCTAAATCTAACAGGTTAACACTCAACCAATTTTTGCTTGTTTTTAAGGTGCATTAGGGGGGTAAAAATAAGCATCTATGATTAATAGGTACACTCTATCAAGCTACATCGAGTTTGATTTCTAGAAGCCATGTTTTACAATGATGTTATAGTATCACTAATATGGTCATGGGTAGAAGGCAGTGCTAAGAAACTTCTAGGTATGTCGAGTTTCTATTAGGTCTTAGATGTCAGGGTTAAGGTGCTAGTATCTCAAGTGCAACTTTTAGGGTTATGTTTATAGTTAGATGTTTGCATGTCAAATTTTATTTCAATTTATTTTGATACATAACGTAAGATGTGAGGGTGAGAGCTGGTACAGGGCATGCATGAGACATAATAGCAAGGTGTTAGAGAGTTACCGATTAACACCAAACTAAACATACTTCATAAAATTTCCTTTCCACTATAGTGTGTCCTAGATATATATCACCCCCTTTCTTGACTTAGCTTCATGCACAAAATCTTGATTTTATGGAGATTATTTAATTAGCGTATTCATTGGCTTACATACCACCCCTTTTAAATTTTAATATAAATACACACACACACACACACACACACACACACACACACACATTATTGTTATTATTATTAGTTTACTTTTTTTCTTTTCATTATTTATCATTTCAATTAGTTTACTTTATTTTAAAGAAAATTCGTTACAATTACTAATTTTGTATATAAAAACTATACTATCATTGAATTCTAACTCTCAACTTATCTTGTTATACTAAACCTACCCTAAATGCTATATTAATAAAAATAACATCCTCTAAAATAACATAATTCTAAACTATAATGTTATCCCTAAATTCTTACAACTCTTCCACGCACACTTTATGTTTATTTTCTTACGAACTTTAAACATATACTAACAAAGTTATTTTTTAAAACATACTATTGTCACATACCCCAACCTACTATCACCTTCACATTTTAATCACTTAAATAAAAAATAATAAAATAACTTGAAGTATGTCCCGCTACTCATTACCCCTAATCCCTATGGGCCATAATAATAACTAAACCATACTATAATTCCTACACCCCCCCACTCACCGTAATCAAGGGATTTTTCACATATTTAAACTCCCTACATTCCCAATAAAATTCTAGCTTGGGATCACGTGCTTGTTCCCTAATTCTTCTCCCAAGGTGATGTGACCTTGGTCCTATAACCTCTCCTAGTGCCTAAAACAAAAGTTAAGGTAGCAACCAATGCAATCAAGGTGATTTTGTTTTTTTCAAGGTGGGCAGCTATTATGATATGGGGTTGACATATATTGGTGGAGCCCAAATATCCCATGCAAATTCACAAGCCATATGAAAGGATATGGATGCTAAGGTGAATGGGGGCCACTAACGTGTAACATTGTTACCTTATAATATCCCTTTTAAAGCTAGTCGCCTAGGGAAGTGGTTTTGACTTATGTCAGAACAAAGGCAAACTTATTGCCTTGCTCATATGCACCCAAGGGCATAAAGAAGGGTAGGTGTCAAGTGGGCACCATGTAATTTATGAAGATGGCGCCTAGGTGCATGTAATTTATTATTATTATCAATTAAGTACTCTCTTTCCTTGAAGTGGATTTAGACTATGTCTTGTCTCCTTTATTCTACTTAATTTATTAATGCCTTGCAAGGGAATCTAAGGATATTCCTTGAATATTTTATTGGTTTGTAATAGACCTAGGACTAATTTTTGCATCCCCATACAAAATTCAGAGAGATGAATGGGCACATACAACAAGTTATTTCTTATGCTCTTACACATTCTATATCATCTATTTGATTTTATTCTCCTATGGTCTAGGGTACTCATGATAGGTTATTGCAATGATAATTTGGAGTTACTCATTAGACTAAGTATAGTCTAGATTGAAAATTCATTTAGCATCCAAACATTAAACTTAATCTAATAGATATATATTTCATGACAAGGTTATATATGAACTATCTGAATTGTTCTTATCTATGACTTATGAAGTTTAGAAACCATTTGCACAAGGATTAACATTGTATTCTCATGCAAGTTTCAAATCAATTACACATGCAGAACTATTATGCAATAGAACTAAGATGATAACAATCAACAAGATAATCTTCCTATCAATACAAACTCTTCTATGATATCAAATTTGGTTTGGCAATCTTTTGCATACCACTCAAGAAACATCAAGTATTTTAAATCCCTGATTGATATTCCTATCCAAGACATTGAAACAAAAATATTATTACAATGAATTTATCTTCCATGATACTCTAAGGATACACATAAGGTGGTGAAATCAATGTATCAAAATATACACAATGGAAATACTTTTTACTACACATGAATACTCACAACCTTTTCATTTGGCAGTTAAACTAAGACAATAACATCCTCTTACAATATAGTTAGACTCACATAACAAGATGGAGTTTACTCTCTAACTAATCTAAATGCAATAATGTCTTTTCCTCCCATGCACATGGAAAGACAACAAGAACTCCAAGTTTCCAAGATCATCAAATAAAACCTACAATTGAGAGATAAAAAAATGGAGAACCATGGAGGCTCACCTCCCTACCTAGGCCTCAAGGAGGCCACCCACCGAGCTAGGGGAAACAAGGCTCAAACGTGATACATTCAATCAAGAATCACAAACAAGAAACAACATGAATAAATTTACAACCCCAACCAAGTTTTTCATAATGATTCACAGATGGAATCATAAACATTGGGTGAAGGCGGGCTCTCCAAGGAGGAGAATTTCATATCCTCATGAAAAACAAATCTAGTAATTGCAATATTCCAATAAGGCTTCCAAGAAACATTCCACAACAAGGCTATCAATAATCACATGCCTCAATAAGGCTATCAACTCTTATTCCTCTTCACATATCCTCACTTATACCTCCCATAGAACAATAGAAAGGCATATGGCTTCAATGTAGCCCATACTCCATGAAAACTATCCCCTCTCTAAGAGGAGGATTTCTCAACTTCAATGTTGCACCCAACTAACCCCTTCACCTCGAGGCTTCTCTTCCCTCCCAAGGGTGAGTGAAACCTCCACACCCAACACAACATTAAATCCACAACCACAATCCAAGAAAAAAAAATCAAGTGCAAATAGATTCAACATGCTCACTCACATACACAAATATTTACAACATGCACCATATAAAAACACATAGATCCTATAAGAAACACTCTTACAATTTCCATCTTCAACTTTCATGAAATGAAAGAAAACATGGCATGAAGCACTAACTTCCTTCCGAGCTATGGTTATGAAATGGTGATGAAGATCTTTCCTTCCTTGGCTTCCAAACTGCTTCTTCCAAAACCCTATCCATCTCTACAATTAGAGAGGGTGAACAACCACTTAGTTTGGCACAAGCTCCCTAAAAGGACCTCCACTTCCAACCCACCTACCCCTCTTACACCCTTGTACCTTTCTACCAATAGGAACTCAACCAAGTGGAGGGGTGAGTAAATAAGTCATGTGACACTCTACTTTTCGAATTGGCTTGAAAATGACTAGTTCAGAGGGTCTCCTAAGGTCCCTAGGCCAACTTATGGTTATATTTAGACCCCCAACCTATACCACTACCATGTGGGTGACTTATTTTCACCAAAATAACATTTGCGAACCACTTTTAAGCTCTCTAAAGTTCCTATCAAGTTTAATTTGAATTCCATCATGAAGGTGACTCATCCTAACACTCTCCAAGGTGGGCTAACTTAATCTCATAATGGGATTAAGTTTAGGTTAAGTGATTTCATGCCTAGAAATCCTATATGACATGTCATTTACACATAGACAACTCGAGTGTCAAATGACACACACACATTAAATGCTTTACACATCATGATGACATGTTGCTAATTAATCATGATCTTTAAACTTATTACACCCATGCACAATCACATTATGAAATAAAAAAAATACAATGAGGTTTTGAATCTTCCAAAGATTCACCTTGGCTTCACCATGTTAACATAGGTTTGAAACTTGTTTCCCTGAATAATTTCCATACTTCAACTTTCCTGCACACTCAACTTAAACATCAGTAGCCCAATAAACTATTATATAAATACATATAGATAAGTGCAAAATGATCCAATATCACATAATTCGTATTAATATATACAATTAAGTTTCATCTAATCATTTCCATAAAATATTCAAAACATTGCAATATCAAAATATGTGTATCAACATATATCTTTCTTTACATAACAAAATTACCATTCTAACACTATTACAATACTTGTCTATCATAACCATGAAACACTAAGGTCATATATGTTACATCATTAAAACAAATAAATGGATCCTAGTATATGTCTTAAGTGGAGATCACTAATATGGGAACATGTAACTAGTATCGTTTTAGTCAAGTTAAACATGACAACATTCCTAGCAATACACTTTTATTACATTACAAGGATGTGTGTGTGTTCTAGGGTTAATCCCTCAAGCCAATAGAATGTTCCAAAATTATGTCGTCATGTTTTTAAATACAATCTACAAATGCAACGATTTATGTTTTTTTTTTGTTATAATCTACATCCATTATTATTTCTTAGGAGAGAAAATGTTAATTCAACTTTCCTAATTCAGCTAGTGAATCATCCTATAAATCTCTTGATCGAGTCCCTAGCTTGAACAGCCAAAGTTTCATTTTCATGTGATCTTATCTATTCAACCTAATGTTATTGAAGGGGTATTACACTTATAATAACCAAAATCTACTTTAGTCTCTAATAAGATCTCATAAATCATTATTAGTAAAAAAAATGTTAATCATAACCTAATTAACTTCTAATCATATTTATTTCATCAAAATCTATAATAGGGTACTAGTGTGGGTCTTACACAGATATAATGATATTATATATCACCGAAACTGGAAGAAGATGAAATTTCCATTTTAAGAGTTTGTTTTTGCACAAGAAGCCATCTGTTAAGGTTATTTGAGGTTTTCTACCAGATTCCCAATTTACAACCACATTCAAGTATTGAAGTTCAAATGTATTCTCAATCAAGGCAATGAGCTGAATCTACATAAAAGGCAGTAAAAATATAGTTATGGGTGAGTTTGGTCACCTTAAAATTAGTTAAATCTAGTTTTTATCAGCATTCCATGATGCATTTTAGATATTTTGGTGACACAAGAGTTTTCATCATTCATATGAGATATTTGCAAGTTGGTTACAAAATCAAGATGAAAATCAGATCAGATTTCATGGGTAGAAAGATGAAAGAGGTTTTACAATAGCAAAGGATGGAGATTCAACTAGACACATGTCATCTTCAGATTAGATCTGGGATTCCATTTTTCCTCTATATCTTTCTCTTTCTCATCCATTGTAATGGTTGGCAATTTTCAGTGTGATACCTCATTGTTGGTTCCAATTTTATCTACGAGACCACATTGTTGGATCCAAAACTATGATTCCACCATTTTATTCAACATATTTCTCTCGTATGAACATCAGTAGTGAAGATAATATAGCTAGTTTTTATATGTTAGGCATTTCTATGTTTTAATTTCATGCATCTAAATGTATAATTTCAAAGAAATGAATACAAATGAGTAGGAATCTCTTAGTTTCATTATGATTCTTGTCTCCTATATATGTAATATGCAATCTTATGTGGTTTAAGGACAAAGAACTAAGACCCATTTGCATCCCCTTAAGGTTATATGCCTGATGTATTTTGTTGTTCAAAAAAAGTGCCAAGTAAATGCTTGATGTGTTTGACAGGGTTGCTAGTTATTTTGAGAAGGATACTTCATAAGAATGAGGTCTTTATGAACACTAATGTCTGATTCAAAAAGTGATAAGACAGATCTAGTATCTTGATGTATGGAATATGTCACTAGTATCATTAATCAAATGTTTTTCCTTTTCATGTTGAAGAGCTAAAAAGTGTTTCCCTCACTTAGCTTGTGGATTTCATAGAGTTGTAATATTCAACTACACATCTTTGTTATTGCATAAGTATAGGAGATATAAGGGTTTCATCTATTGTTAATAGATTCAAGTGTATGATTTAGCATTGGTACCATATAAATGAATTTGAGGTACACCTGCCTAGGTTTTGTAGAGCCTAAAGTAGAAGAAGGGTCTAGCCTTATAGTTGGCCTAGTGTTTGAAAGGGCAGGTTGAAGATGATAAGTAGCTTCCCCTATACGTATCTTGTTCTCATCAGGGTAATTTGGAACCATGTTGTTTCAAAACACCAACACATTACACAGTAATTTGTGATTGAGATAGTTGGGAGTTTGCACCTCAATTAGACACATGATGTAGGGGAATTCCACTTTGGGTGGTCATAGTTTTCATCTCATTCCACCTTTAGTGCACTTATCACATTATCATCCCCATCATTGCACATACTTCATTGCATAATGGAGGATGATCTACCTTTCATGGACATGTGATTCCACCTTGTGTGCGTGATAGCTTACCTTCTCCTTATCTTTTTCTCTTATCACCTCTCCTATATAAGGAGGCCTATTATGTTCATTTCAAATCAATACATTGGATGTCAATAAAGTGCATATCAATAATAACATTCTTTTATCTTCATGCAATTGTCTTGCCAATCTCTTGTGGAAGTTATCTTGGTCTTTCATTTGATTTTGAGGGTGTTGTAGAGTCACCTAAAATTCTAACATGGTATTAGAGCTCTCATTATGTGAAGAACTCTTCTCAAGAAGTGCAATCTTGGCTTCACTTATTGTTGGTGTAGCACTGACAATTTGGACATCACAATTTAGAGGAGAATTCAAGAGTCATATTTTGTGACCTTTTATTGTAGGTGAAAATTGAAGCTTGTTGGTGTAAATCAAAGGTAGGAATCAAATAGAGGAGGTCCAAAAACCCCTAAATCAAAAATTTTCATCCAAATTGGACATCTAAGGCCAAATCTAGAGCCATTTGAGTTTTGAAGGGGCAATGGCAGTGATTTAGAAAAAATAATTTCAGAGGCAATTTTCAAACATCGATATCTCCCTCATAAAGACTCCTATTTTCAAGTAATTTTTTTCTTTTGTGGAAGAATTTCACAATCTACAAAGTGGTGCAAGTGATTTTGGATCTCTATCTCTAAATGTTTTAGAAAATCATAAATCCCAATTTTCACAACAGTCAAGGCTTTGTTTGGGCACATCGGGTAACATTTTCAGGTGTAATTTTTTTTTGAAGTGCATTATTTTTCCTCTACTTTCTAGATCTATAATTATGTTATAGTGATTTGGAGTGGACATATAACTTTTAGAAATAGGTCTTTTTTGGCTATATCTACACTTGGTGAATACTTGCATTGTAATTTTCTTAATTGAATCAGTAATTTGATAGAGTTATTAGTTGATTTCATTCATTCTTTGATTCATTATGGATTTTTCAAAATTTTCATTGCTCACTCCATATAACTATCATGAATGGAAACAAATAGTTTCTAATCAATTGATGATTCTTGGATATGATCTAGAATCAACTATAGGTGTTGTAGAAAGAAGGAAATGGTTTGATAGAAGGGACAAATCACTTGGCTCTCTAAGATCTACCATCTCCAATGATTTTCTATATCATATTGCATCCTACACACATCGTCATGATGCCTAGACTACATTTGAAGGAATCTTTGGTAAACCTAATAGAATAAGAAAATTCAAATTGGAGAATAAGCTTATAGGTCTAAGTCCATGTGATTTTGACAATATTCAAGATTTTGTCTCTAAGTTCAATTTCATTAGATTGGATCTTTCTAATTTTGGTATTACTAAAGATGATAAGAAATTGATATTATCTATTCTTTCCAAGCTAGTTCCTAAATATTTAGTCTTTGTTTCCACATTCTCTACTACTATGGATGCTCTTGGTAGTGCATACAAAATGCCTTCTCCTAGTGAATTTGTAGCTCAGCTCACAAGGGAACAAGAAAAGTTATCACACATGGGTCAATTGAAGCATTTTAAGTATCAAGCATTGGTTTCAAATGACTCCTCTCCAGAGGCTCCTAACGGAAAGGGAAACAAACAACACAAGGATCCTAATCAACATGAAAATTTTGATGACTTTCCTTCACAACATAATATTGAATCCAGGTCCTCTTCAAGAGAGGAATCATCTAGAAGGGAGGGAGGAGAGAGAGAGAGAGAGAGAGAGAGAGAGAGAGAGAGAGAGAGAGAGAGAGAGAGAGAGAGAGAGAGAGAGAGATGTTCTTATGGAAAAAAGTTAGGACATGATGAGCATAAATGTTTCCCTAAGAAGATTGATGAGCTTACTCACATTCTTCAAAAGAAAAATATCTAGTTGCCCTCATCAGTGTCTTCTCCTTCTCCTCAATATGAGGTAGCTACTACATCTACATCATCTAGAGGCAAAGGACAAGCACTCATTGCTTCCACACATCCTAAAAAATGTACATGGCTTCTTGATTCGGGTGCATCACATCATATGACATCTTCTATGGATATGGTTTCTTCTATTGAGCCTTGTAATTCCCCACCTATATTTATGGGTAGTAATACATACATGAAGGTATTTGGGAAAGGTTCTATTCATATGGGATAGGGAACATCATTGTGTACCATGCTTGACCAGTAATATCCTTTCCATTTACCAAATTACACATGGGGCACAAGGTAAAATCGTTGAGTTCACTCTTGATTATGTATATATTAGGGACATGGAGACTAGAGATATCATAGCTATAGGAGTTTTTGATCATACATCACACTTGTATTCTTTTGCATATTTTGTTGATAATGATGATGATATTCATGATGTACCTAAACCTTTATCAAGGGTGAATAATTCATGTGAGGAGAAAATTGGACACTTGAATCATTTTGTTCTTGAGACAAGTATTGAACTTCCTACTCCTCCACCTCCTACTTCTTCAGACATGAGTTCTACTATTCAGGAGGATGATCTTTATGCTTTAGATCTTGCAGTGTGGGATGAATTTTTGGATGCTCTTTTAGATGAATCTCATAATGCAGATTTGGTTAATACATCTGAGGAGGTTTCTCTTTGAGATCCTGGTTCAACTTCTTTGGATATTGGATTTTCAAAATTTTCATGTTCTCTAAAGGTTTTTCACATCTCATAGGTATGGTTGATAGTGTGATAGAATCGTTGAACTTGGAGACACCTATTAAGTCTTCAGAGATGCATAGATTGAGAACTTCTTCCTCCTTCCTCACTTTTTATATGGAGTGGCTTCTTCATCTTTTGTTGTATTTATCTCTTCTTGAAGGGAGACATGTTTCTTGTAGGCATTGAATTATATTTTTCTTGCAGGTACTCTTCATATACATTGGAGCTTCTTCATTATGGGGGGGATATCATGTCTCCTTATTTACTTTCTATGGGGGGATCAATCTTTGTATATACATGATGTATTCAACTTTCGAGGGGTCTTGAGTACTCCCTCCATCCATGCATCTTGTTTTCATCTCTCTTTTTGGAGGACGGTTTTTCCCATGAGGTTTTCTCTCTTTCTCCACTCTATGATAGATTACATTTCAATTATTTCTTTGCATATTGTACATGGGTATCTAAAATGGCCTTGTAGCTAGGACCCATCTTACATTTTTAGTTTAAGTGCATTCCCCTAAGTTGCACTTAAGTGGGGGTATTGGTGTAATTAAACATTCACTAATTACACTTATGCTTACTTAGGATAATGCATTTCATAATAGTTTGTGATTGAGACACTTAAGATTTTTTGCCTCAATTAAACACATGGTGTAGGAGAATTCCACTCTAGGTGGTCATAGTTGTTATCTCATTCATCCTTTAGTGCACTTATTAAATTATCATCCTCATCATTGTACATACTCCATTGCATAATGGAGGATGATCCACCTTACATAGACATGTGATTCCACCTTATATGGGTGATAGCTTATCTTCTCCTTATCTTTTTCTCTTATCACCTCTCCTATATAAGGAGGTGTATTATGTAAATTTCAAATCAATCCATTGGATGTCAATCAATTCCATCATCAATAATAGCATTCTTGCATCTTCATGCAATTGTCTTGCCAATCTCTTTGTCGAAGTTATCTTGGTCTTTCATTTGATCCTTTTCTGTTGTAGAGTCACCTAAAACTCTAACACACTTGGGTTACACTGAAATTGAATTTCCTTAGCTCCAACTAATTTTTTGCTTGGCTTGCACTAACTTTTCTTGGCACCCACTATGTAGAATGTTAAGCTTGGCCAACAAACTTCATTTAACTTGTTTTTTTGAACTTAACCAATGTAGCCAACCTTTGCAACCTTAAGTAGATTATCAATGCACTATAATATCATTGTCTTAGCTAACTCTTGTACTCCTTTTCATATCATAACTCAACCTTTCCTCTAGGTGCTATTGTTACCTCATTTGATCAAATCCTCTTCATCAATCAAATAAATGATAGTACTTAAATCATATAAGCAATTGTCTTACCAAAAACTAGTAGGTTTGACATCAGTTAGAAAATAATGATTGAAACACAATAATCATACTTGTATCAATCTATTTTCAACAACATAAGAATTCAAGCTTGAATCATTCAAAATTTGTTTCAATTGAGATACATTATAATGACCACTAGATTTTGAATAATTGCTTCTTGAACCTAACTTATGATCAAAACTTATTCTTTTCTCTGATAGATGATAATTGAATCTATTTTAATTATATTTATAAAATTTAAAAGAAATGGAAAATAAATGTAATTCCACTATATACTATGCATCACCTAAATTATATCATTTATTATAATATTTTCTAACGAACTAAAAATTAAAATAAATTAATTAGAAAGAAAAAATGATTAATTATAATTATAATATAATGAGCCTCAAGAACTTGATTAATTAATAATAATCATACAAACTATGGTCACTAAACAAATATCATCAATGGCACGTTTCACACAATTTGTAAAGGTAAAAATACTATTTTCACTTCTCGCACAGAAGGAAGAAATGGGTTTCATGATTTAGTTTAATGCTTCTGAAAAGAGCTCTCCCCTTTCTTCAAATGATCACCCCTAAGAAGAAAATATATCATCACTCATTGATCAGAACCAATAAATGGCCTTGTGCATGCAAAGGGAGTGGAATTATGCAAAAGCAAGCAAGAAATATAGCTTTGGATTTTGATGATACAAGATTTATTTTTTTCATTTTTTATGGGCAAGAAGGATCACTTCAATTTGTAGAAAAATAGAATTATTTGCATGAATTTGAATCATCTGCATTAGTTCTTGGATTCAATCTTCAAGTGAGTGAGTATTTTTCCCTTTTCTTTCTCAACCACTGGTCATTTGTTTTATGATACTCATTATCATGTTTAACATGAGATTATGTATTTTAACTCTCTTATTTATAATTGTGTTATTATGGGACAATGGTGTTTTTCAACACTAGATTCAATTTAAAAGTAGACTAGGGTTCAAACTAATATGGTTAAGTGCAACATGTAAAGGGGATCGCATTCAATGTAAGAAGGTTAGCACATTGAAGGTCAGAAGACAATCCTTGCTCATGAAATTTCTAGTTTTTGTGGACTTTAGATGACATTTCTAAAGAGCAATAGTATCTACTAGGAATGAAGTCATATTCAATAATACATGATATATTTATCAAGCTCTAATGGGCACAACTTCTCTGATATAATATATCATGCAGCTCCTACAACTCAATATTAGATACATATTTTTTTCATTAAAAATAACAATGCACATTTACATCATTAATTACTAGTTAAAGTTGAGATGATAGATAAGTATGGATGGTGAAGAACTAGGAATAATAAGTTTTTTTTTTACTTGAACACTATCTAGCTATATGCATTTCCTTTCATTAGGACATCAATTGAATAGTTACAAAAAAATCTATGAACTTTAATTTTCTCCTAACAATTACATTGTTAGTTTCACCGTATGAGTATCAATAGCCATCACATTATTTATTATAATGTTTGTTTCTTTGTGTTGAAATCATCATGATTTATTTTCTCTACATTATTAATTAGTAACTTTAATTTATCCTTTTCAATTCTTTTCTGTAATGTAAAAGATCCTAATTCAATATTATTTAGATGTCTATTTTATAAACTTCATCATTAAATCATGTATCTTTCATTAATTTGACATCTCCTATATTGCAAGTGTACATTAGACCATATTTCTTTAGGATTATTTGATCAATTAAAGCAATAATTGATCATTCTTCATCTTGTAAGTAGATGTGATCTTTTATATGCTCTACCCATAACCATTGTAGTTGCAGTTTCCAAGGAAATAGAGCTAAGGTAAAATGAATTTCATCTCATTTACTATTTAGACTTTGAATTTAACAAAAAATGTTGATTCTTTTTCTTGTTTTCAAGAGATTATGAGTGGGGAAGAAAAAATGCTCATATGATATTAGTGCAATCTTGTATTTTCATGTGGCTCATACTGTATTTAGGCATTACAATTTTAAAGGGCTTTTGGTAATTCTATATCTTGTCTAGAATTGTATATCCTTAACACAATAGTTGTAGTTTTTCAATCAATACCAATCCAAACTAACATGCATAGTAGTTTTTCTATCAATAACAATTCAAACTAACAAGAAGAGTGGGACAATAGAATGCTTCATCTACTATGTCCCAAGCTTTATACATCCTCAATTTTGGTGCCAATGATTTTGAATAGAACTATTACATTAGTCCTCTTCTCATCAAGAATTTCATTGTTTCATAGTCCATAAAAACTCTTATACTGCCAATGGTCTCAAGATCTATTTAGGATAGTATTCTTTCTTCTTCCAAATTTCCATTTAATCTTCCCACATTTTTTGAATGTTAACTTCCAATAGTTTTTATCCATTAGCATCACACAGTCATATACCTTTGATCACAAAATGGGGCATCACCCTTTCATACTTATACATGTTTAAGAACAATAAAAATTCATTATCTTTGATCAAAAAATAGGTTTCTATATTTTTATTGTCCACATTTTTGTTATTCACAAAACTAACCATTGTTAGAGTAATTAGATATGTCCTAATTAACTCTAGTTCACTTAAGCTCAACTTTAGGCATATAATAATTAATCCTTTTATTAATTATTATTATGCAACCTAGGTTAGACCTTTTTAGGGTTTTGATATCCTTTATAAGGATGATATCTAATTGTAAGAATTCATTGTTGATTATAGAAATCTAGTTTTTTGCTCATCAATAATGTCTCGTCTATGGATCTGGCAATTCTTGCCTCCATAGATTTTTGCTTCTCTCTTCTATAATAGATGTTTTCACATAGGTGATTATTGAAATCTTTGGGGTTGATCATTCATCAACTTCAACATGGTATTAGAGCTTTAGATCTCATGCCCCATATTCTGTTCGTGAGAGATTTGGTATCAATTTTTAGATTTGTGGCTTTCAGGGGATTTTGTCTTAGATTTTTTTTTGGGGGGGCAAGGGGGGGTGGGGGGGTGGGTTTGACCTCACTGTTGAGCTCAAAATGCTCAAAACCCCCCATTTCTATATAAAATCCGTCTAGTTTGAACACTGTTGAAATCTGAGGCAAAATATATTTTGTACCCAAGTTTTTTTAACTTGGACATAAAAATTGAGTCAAGGATTATTTTATTTTTTGAAAATAAAATTTTAAAGGATTTTTTTTTGTTTTTTCTTAGCAAAAAAGTTCCATGTTCTTTAGGAAAAGTTGGCGAATGGGTGGTTGAAATTTCTTTTCTATGGGAAGAAAGAAATTTTTTTGTATTTCGTGCTTACAAAAATTGAATGGAAGTTATACATTTTTTGAGAATTCTATTTTTTTGGAGTTTGGGTTAGAGTGCATGATAAAATTTGATTGGATCAATATTTTATTCTACAAAACTTTGGAACACATGTGGCATATGTTTTTTGAGTTTGTAGAAAAGAAGGTACAATTTATGGGTGATGTGTATTTTTTTACCCTCTCCACACATGGATTTATTGGGTTGCATTTTTATCTACCCCCAAGTCTTCTCCTCCAATCTTGTGCTTCTCAAGGCCTTTTTCCTTTGTGCTAATGCAACATCAGATTTAGTTCCTTTGACCTACATGATTTTTTATAGAGGAGCATTATTTTCCTTGAGATAGCCCACCGATTGTAGTCAACAATCTACACCTTTTTGTGGTCTTGATCATGTGCATTGAATTGGCGTTGAATGGCTTTGAAGCCTTATTTTCTTAGATGGAGGCACATTTTTTAAAGCTTTGGTGGGGTGATTGAAAACTCTTTGTTCTTCAACTTTCTTGCAATACTCGAGATCGGGAGATCTGACTAAATAGAATTCATGGATAGCAATGAGGATATTGTTGTAAAAAATAGTTCTTGGAAAGGAAGAAACATTATAGGTGTCACAACTTCTATTCAAAGGGATCTAATTACAAATAAGATGGTTCTTAAGGGTCTTACTTTGGTGGACCTATTTATTGGAACACTTTGAGCTTGAAAGGACCTCACCATTGAGCTCAAAATGCTCGAAAACTTCCATTTCCATATAAAATTCATCTGGTTTGAACACTGTTGAAACCTGAGGCAAAATATTTTTTGTACCCAAGTTTTTTTGACTTGGACATGAAAATTGAGACAAGGACTATTTTATTTTTTGAAAATAAAATTTGGAAGGATATTTTTTTGTTTTTTCTTAGCAAAAAAGTTCCATGTTCTTTAGAAAAAAGTTGGCGAATGGGTGGTTGAAATTTCTTTTCTATGGGAAGAAAGGTTTTTTTTTGTATTTCACACTTACCAACATTTAATGGAAGTTATACATTTTTTGAGAATTCTACTTTTTTTGGAGTTTGGGTTAGAGTGCATGATAAAATTTGATTGGATCAATATTTTATTCTACAAAACTTTGGAATACATGTGGCATATTTTTTTTGAGTTTGTGGAAAAGAAGGTATAATTTATGGGTGACATGCATTTTTTTACCCTATCTACACATGCACTTATTGGGTTGCATTTTTATCTACCCCCAAGTCTTCTCCTCCAATCTTGTTCTTCTCGAGGGCTTTTTCCTTTGTGCTAATGCAACATCAGCTTCAGTTCCTTTGATCTACATGATTTGTTATAGAGGAGCATTAATTTCCTTGAGATAGCCCACCAATTGCTGTCAACAATCTACACCTTTTTGTGGGCTTGATCATGTGCATTGAATTGGTGTTGAATGGCTTTGAAGCCTTATTTTCTTAGATGGAGGCACATTTTTTAAAAGCTTTGGTGGGGTGATTGAAAACTCTTTGTTCTTCAACTTTCTTGCAATACTCAAGATCGAGGGATCTGACTAAATAGAATTCATGGATGGTAATGAGGATGTTGTTGTTAAAAAAAGTTCTTGGAAAGGAAGAAACATTGTAGGTCTCACAACTGCTATTCAAAGGGATCTAGTTACAAATAAGATGGTTCTTAAGGGTGGTACTTTGGTTCTTGCAAATATGGGTACATGTGCTATTGACATATTTGATAGAATGGACAAGATAGACTATACTTCTATTCATGAACTAATGGAGTAGCATACTATGAGTATTGCAAAGGTGAGCATAAGAACCTCTACAAATGCAAGAACTACAATTCTAGCTACTTCTACTCTTTCCTAAGGTTAGTATGATCTCTGGAGAACTCTTGCATAAATGATGGAAGATCTTGGAGTTGCAAAAAGTCAGCTATTAAAACACATGGTCTATGTGGCACCCTATGGAGTTTACTCATGATGCTATGGTCATTTTTCAAATTGAGCATGAAGGGTGCTGTCAATCCTACCCAAGTCAGTAAACCTTTAATGGAGGCATGTTTTGCTTGGTCTTTGGCATTTTTTTTCTCATGAGTGACTTCTCTCCTTTGATTGGACATGTGATGGCAGGCTTGTCTACATTTTCTTGAGAAGTGAACCTTCTTCTTTAGTTCATTTTTCTCTTGTTTGAGAACTTCATGTTTGGTTGTTTCTAGTTTTGAGGATTTCAAAATGGTTGGAGATAAGATGTCCCACTCCATTTTTGCATGCTTCCATGCGTTGGTGGTTTCCATTTCTTTAGCAAATGTTAAGGTATTGATTTGGCTTTGCATGGTGGATTGTAAATTTTTGGAAATATTATCATAGATATTCTTTTATAACATGCTTATTTACTAGCCTTGTGCATTTTTGACACCCTATATCTTTTCATGCCCTCTTGGCCATCAGTTTTGAATGCAACACTAACTCTTTTACCAATGATAGATTTTTCATTTATGTCTTGTTTTTTATAGTTGGACTTTTTCTCCAACAAGGATCATTTTATGGCTTTTTTGGCCTCAACAGCTATTTGCCTCTCAAATTTGGGATCGTCACTTGCTGACATCAATGCCACATTGACATTGCATCACTACTTCCTTCCACCTTCTCTGCCTTTATTTGGACCTACCTTCATTTTTTTGCTCATATCTCAAGTATATGGGATCCACTTTTTGCAAACAAGATATGGCAAGAAAGTTGGTTCCTAGCCCATCACTATGGTATAGTTAGTTTTTAGTTTTGATGCCTTTTTTATGGCTTTTTATGTTGTCAAATTTAGGGGTACAATTTTCTACTCTAGGAGACATATCTTGAATATTCGATCTCCAATTTGAGAATTCTTTATATCATTGGAAAGCTCTTTCTGACCTCTTTGTAGTGATGCTATTTTTTTTTTTAGATTCTATTCTAGTCACATTCTATTCAATCTTCTACATTTTTGCATTCTAGTAGATAACTTGGTTGTTTCAAGTATAGGAATTGATTTCATTGCTTGAGATGATTTATCATGACTTGTACTATCTTTTATATCAATCTTATGTCTCTTTTTGTATATTTAGATATCATTTGTACGCATTCTTGCAAACACACTTAGATAAAGTTCCACATTGCATTTGTATTTTTTGTTTTAGTTGTTTGCCTTTGTTTGCCTTTTTATTTGATCAGTGTCATCTGAGGAAACTCATGCAGTTTATTGTATTCTTGGGATTCACTATATCTTATTTCTTATTGTAAATTAATGCAGGAACATCCTTGGTGTAATAGTAATCTTGCATCACCCAAAAATATTTTATTTTTAGTCTTTTCTATTTTAATAAGAACTAGTAGATAGGGTGGTTACCATTTATGGGAACTTGTTGGTTTTAGTAAGTTTTCCATATGAGCTTGAAATGTTCTCATTTTCTACAAGAAGGTTGATTTTAGAGATATAAGCCTAACATAAAAATCTCATTGCTCCATCTTAAGTATCAAAGAAGTTATTACATATTTTCAGTAGAAACATTTGTAGAAAAATCTTTAGGCTCACTACTAGAAACCTTAGAGTGCTCGGATGAGGTCCAAAACCTCAACAAAAGGGCACTAATGTCATTCTAAGGCTGTAGATCAGGAGCTGGCATTTCTAAAAGTGGTTATAATAACCAATTAGAGAAAAAATTCATGAGTTATGAGCTTCTAAAGTTGGGCCACCAAAAATTTATAAGATAATTGTTAAAGATGTATTTGGTTGACTCTATATGGTTTGTTAGGGTTCATTGGCACTAGGTATTAAGTTTGAGCATCTAGAACCTTCCCGGGTAGCATAAAATTGCCTATTTAAGAAAGATCTAAACATTGTCTAGGACACCTTTGGGTGATAGTTTGCAGCTTGTCTTACAAGTTATTGTACAAAAGGCACCCATGTGGGTTAGCATATTATACTTATGAATTCTGTAATTCTGCATTTGTAACACAAATAAGAAGTCCATATTTTTTTCTGACATTTACTATTGTTTCTTTGTTTCTATTATGAATTTATGGTATTAAGGGAAGCACCCTACATCAAGTGGTATCAGAGTTAGAGTTCTTGAGTGTGTGTATAGATCACTGACTATGAGGTAGTTCACACTAGGACTATGATTTGGGCTAAGTGTGTAGACAAATCATCAATTTTAGGGAATGTGACAAGGTTAGGAGGGAACTAGAGGGGAAATAATTTCAATCATTTCCATGATCAAGACAATAGAGATCAAAGAGGAAGAGTCAGAGGACAAGGATCTAGTAGAGGTGGCTTCTGTGGGAAATGTTTTTACTACAAAAAAGAAGGACATAGAGCATTTGAATGTACCTAGTGCCAAGAAAGGATAGATCAAAGAAAAGAAGGCCAAGCCAAAGTTGCACATGTTGATGAAGATGCTAGATCCTCACATTCTGAAGATGTTGAAAGATGAGAAGTCTTATTTAACCAAAGAGTCCTGTTGAGTGGTGAGAATGAACTTAAGCAAAAAAGGAGCTTGTTTTGAACAAGGTGGAGATGTGAAGAGAAGTTTTGTGATATGATCATCCATGCTGGAAGTACTAAAAATTTGGTGTAAAAAATATGGTCACCAAGTTGAAGTTGAAGAGGTAGAAACACCCACATCCATACCATATTTCTTAGGTGCAAGATGACCACAAGGTCATGGTCAATGAGTAGTGCTTAGTGAAGTTCAATATTGGAAGCTACCATGATGAGGTACTATGCAACATCATACCTATGAACATATGTCATATGTTGCTGGGAAGGTCATGGTAGTTTGATAGGCATGGTGTACACGATGGGCGAGAAAATGCCTACACTCTAACTAAGCATGGAGTGAAACACAAGTTGAAGCTATTGAAGGATAAAGAAGAAAAGGTATGTAGTGCTGCCAGAATATGTTTTGTTGATGGAAAGGAGTTTCTTAAAGATATAAAGTATGAGCATTTGTGTTTTTCTATAATTTCTAAAGATACTAAAGAAGAAGTAGAGGAGGTACCTATAGAAGTTGCAGATATATTGGGAGAGCTTTCTAATATTGTATCAAATAATGTACTTGATGGATTCCCCCTAATGAGGAAGATTGGTCACTAGATTGATTTGGTTCTAGAAACTAGTTTGCCAAACAAGGTAGCACATAGAAGGACACTAGCAGAGATTGAAGAGTTGAATAGGTAAGTTCATGAGTTGTTGTAGAAGGGGTTGATTCAAGAGACTCTAAGTCCATGTGTTGTACTAGTAGTTGTAGACACCTAAAAACCTTTAGAAAATAAAGTATTTTTATTTTCTGAAAAAAATTTGATGACATCATCATTTATTAATTAATTATTTATTTAATTAATTTATTTATTTTTATGCCATTAAATCCCTTTATCTTAATTAAAGATATTTAATTAAGGAATCCCTCCCAAAAATGTTTAAATCTTATTTAAACATTATTTCCTTATTTAAACATTATTTAATTAATAAATTGACCAAAAAACCCAAAATAAATAAAAAATTTATTTTTTGCCCAAAACTTAGCCAATTTCCTTAAGACCACTAACCTCTTCCAAAATCTTCTAACCCTTCTTTAATTTTGATTAAAGGCTAATCCCATCATTTCCTACCCCTAATCCCAACTCAAAATATTTAATTAAGATTAAATATTAATCCTCATGTTTATTAAAAAAGTTTTAATAAATATCTCCTCAACCCAAACCCTTGAAATAAATAAAACTTTATTTATTTCCTAAAAATCTAATTTATCCTCATCCTAAGAAGTTCTAGACTCTTCTAGAAAGTCTTCATCCTCATCCTAGGAAATTCTAGACTATTCTAGAAAATCTTTATCCTCATCCAAAGTCTAGACTCTTCTAGAAGATGTCTTTAAACCTAATCCTAATCCCCTCCTAACCTTGTCACATTCTCTAAACATGGGTTAAGACTTACTAACCCAAGCCAAAGTTAACAAATATCTCCTCCTTCACCCACCCTCATTAAATGCCATCCACTTGCCTATCCCTAAGCTAATCCTAAACCATCCTAATCCATCCTCTAATAATTTGCACAATCCTAAGCAAGCTTAAAACCTTCCTAATCAAGCCCAAGTTGAAATGCTCTCATCTCCCTCACAATATCTCAACCATAAAATTTTATGAAGCCCACTAGGCCATAAATGACTCTTCCAAGCCCTTTTATTGCTCTTACAAGCCATTATGAGGGTCTTTATGAAGATTTTATCCCTTGAGCCTCCTTTGTTGACTCATCCTTCCCCTTTCCTCCATCCTCTCACCCTGTGACATGTGTCACTCCTTGATTGGCTATAAGGAAGCACAATCCATGTGCTCTCTTCTCATGCAATCTGAGCCCTCCACGAGCTTTTTCCCATCCTTACATCTTAGCCCTCAATCCCTCAAGCCCTTAGCCTATAAATTGAATCCCCTCCCAAGCAATTTAAACACAATCCATGAAGTAAAGTCATAATGCCATTTTAAGAAGCCATTTTACATCAAAACCATACACTCACACCCAAATTCCAACTCCATTTGAAGCCCTTTTTGAAGCATAAAGCTTGATCATACATCCTATCTATTTAGACAAAGCTACTCAACAAGAGAGCTTCTCATTGAGAGAGCCTATTAATGGCTCATATTCTCAATTGAGAGCTCATCTTAGTCTATCTTGAAGTTTATGAATTTTGTTTAGTTTGTAGAAGCTTTATTTAAATTTGGTTTCTATTAGCATACTAACATTGCTCATATACATTTTGGCACGCCCGGTGGGACGTTGCATGGGTCATCTTCATTAGCTTTTTTAGTCAAGTTTTGTATGTCATTTTCTAATTTTGGCTAATTTTACTTGTTTTTGTGATTGGTAGGATTGTATAAATTGGTTTTGTAGGTCCAGATGAGCATGAAGAAGACAAAGGAACTCATAGTCTATCTCATAGTGTTTGCAGATTTTTCAAGCTTATAGGTGGACAAAGCACTTCGAATTCTTCTTCCTCTTCTTGTCTATATTCTTCTTATTCCATATACTTCTTCTTCTTCTTCTTCTTGTGGGAGATCTTGGCCATTTTTTTTTTAAGGAAGAAAAGTCATACACACTTCTTTTTAGTGCTTAAAATGAACCCCCAAATCATACTTAAATCCATTAAAAAATTAAAAATTTGCAAAAAAGAAAAAATCTTTTAACAAGTGAAACTAAACCAATCCAATCATTTGCATCCTTGCAACATCAAGGTTTTAGATGCATTCATGCAAAGTTAGGAACACTTCATTTTTGAGAATTTAAAAAGAACTTCAAGTTTCCATTTCAAAAGGTTCAAAATCAACACTAAGTGCACACTAAAATCTAAATCAAACTTAAAGCATCAATCAAGGATAAAATGAACCTCATTTGCAAATATTTTAAAGTTCTTTTAAAAATCTCATGAAAACTAAGAGTCCTAAATGGTTGCCAAAAATTGTCCTAAAAGCTTTGTTATTTGTTCCAAACAAATGTCTTGTTGCAAAATCTTGAATGTTTCTTAGGTTTTTCATGCATCAAAACAATCTAGGAATATCATTTTTGGGCTTAAAATATGCAAACTAGAACACAAAATTTTGAATGAAAACCAAAGTCCAAAGAGTCATTTTCACTTTTGAGTCCAAAACAATCTTGAATGATCTAAGGTTAAAACAAAGCACTTCAAAGTTCTTAAAACAACACACAAAATCTCAATCTTGAATTCTCAAAGGAAAAAACTTGAATGTTTAATCACTTGTCTTTGAATGCATGTTTCTAATATCACTCTTGAATTCCATGGATTAAAATCAAGTTTGTTTTTTTTGAATGCATGATTAAAACAACAAATCCAATCTTGAATGCCATAGATCAAATAATCATCTTTTTGGGCATAAAAAGAATCCACATTTTTGAAATCTTCTAAGTTATAAAAATTAATAAATACACTTTGAGTAAGTTTGTAGTTGGACTCACCCTCTCTAATCACCCATCAATTTAACCATTGGTTGCAATCTCAGCGCCATCTATGGGGATGGGTCTACCTAAGAGGGTGTTAAGTGCTCCACAAAGATCAAACTCCACTCACTTGGGTCTTTAGTAGTTTTTCTAAGTTAGAAAATTTCTTGAATGTGCATTAATCTTGCTCACACTTCATTAGGGCATAAAAATTGGACAAATCTTGACGTGGAGGGCCTCCGGGTGCGCGCTTGGCAATCGATTTTCACACATCTTTGTTTTGGGCTTAAAAAAAACTCACACTCAATCTTGAATGCCTAACAATCAATGAACATTGCATGGTTTAGACGCATTTTCAATGACGCTCGCATTTCTTATGTTGACGATCTCTCAAATTTCATTATGTTGACAATGCTGTCAAATTGGAATGAGCATTGTATGCCATAATCACAAGTGTCTTCAATCATAGCTTACAAAATCTAAATTATCAATTGGAATAAACGCGTGTCTTTTAAAGCCCAAGATCATGTATGTGGTCTTGTTTTACACTTTTTAGGAGACTTGCTTGGGGATTTCATCACCCGTTGGGACGACCTCAACTCCAACGTTTCGGCGGAGTATAAAAATTGAGAGTTGAATCCAAAGACACCTCTCTTGGAATCAAGATTTTGTCACTCAGGCTAAGCCTCAAGGAACTTTATACCCTTGAGAAGTGAAAGAGGAGAAGTGGGTTACCGCTCCTCTCAGTTGTGTGACATCTTTTTGGTTTCATCTACAGATTTGGGCCTCATGTACCTTGCGTATATCGAGGACTCCCTAGCTATAACAAATTTCATCCTTGTAGAAAGCTTCCTAGGATGTTGGTGAGTTTGACATGCTTGCTCCAAAATTTTTTCTACTTGTTTGTTCATAGCTTTTGAATGAATGTTTACCAAATTTGGTCAAAATCCCAAAAAAGCAGAAATCTCCCAGCTCAAGGCATACTTAGCATAGTCACTGCCTCATCAAAAAATCATCCAAGCTCCCCCGCTGCAACCAAATCTATCTAGTTCCTTGCTTTAGAACAATCCAAAATCCAAAGTCTCTCCAAATCATCCCCCCCAGCCAGCTAGCAACCCAATCCAAAATCACACCCAAGCCTTTAGAGAGTTGTTGTCATTCTACTAGAATTTTCTATCCAATCAATCTAACCAATCCACTAGCCTCACCAAGGTTATCCCTTTGACAGAGCTTTGTCTAGGGTAATCTAGCTTTGTCACTTATTATCCCTCATCACCTTGAGCTAAAGGTTGGGATCCAGAAGTGGTAAATCTTATGTCATGCCCATAGGATCATTAGTCTATCCTTAAGTTGACACAATCTCCACCAATCCAGCGCATAGGAAAGCAAAACTCTCACTTTTTGACAGCATGCCCTTGAAGTCTTCCATCCATAGGAAAGCCAAAAATCTCTAGCCAATCCTCCTTAGGTCTATCATACAGCTTTGACTCTCCCTAGGAAATCCTTCATCAGCCAATCCAAAATTTGCACTTAATCCAAATCCAACCATGAGCTTCTATGTTCATCCATATGCAAGACCCCATCCCCATCTGACTCATCATCAAAACATGAAATCCCAAACCTATCATGATGTGTTCGGTAGTATTGTCCTTGCTCCCGCCACCTCCTATTCCAATGATGATGAAAATCTTGTTGACTATGACGGGAATATTGAAAGCCTTAGAGGCCTTCGACCAACCATCCCCCAAAATCCAAGAGTTATTCCAAACTATCTAGTCATGCAATCTGATATCCCAACTTCTCCTCCGTAACCCAATCAACCAAGCTTCCAATCTTCCACCCTCATCACACCAGCTATTCCTATCAATCCACCAACTCTACCTCTGACACACGAGTCTCCAAGGGATCTCCTAGAGGAAATACAAGAAAAGCTACCTCCAACAGTTGATAAGCCATGTCATCTAATCCAACCATGTGAAGTAGTCAGTGATGAAGCTTCCCCATCTATAATATCACCCCCATCTCCCATAGCTATCATCCCCATACCATCCATCAAATTTCTTAAAATCCTTCCACTTCCTGCAAGCATCAAATTCCTACCACCCATCAAATCGTTCCAAATCCCATCCACATCTCCTCCTCCAAGCATTATCCAACTCCCATATAATGAACCTCATGCATCCACTCCCATCCATTCCTGTCAAGATCTTGTCCAAAAGCATGTTGAAATATCCTCCGACAGAACAGAAGATCCCGCCATCCCACTTATTCCCCTACATGATCCACTTTTACCATTCCCTCCATATCTAAATCCTACCATCTTATGTACTCCATCTCAAGATCCCTTTCCCTCAGCCCACCCAACTCAAGATCCTATCCTCCTATCTCCTCTACTTCATGATCATACATCTCCCATATTCCATGATGATAGATCCATCAAAGAAGAACTAATTACCATATCCGAAGCTCCAACTCCTTTAGCTAGTAATGCACTCACATCTTGTGTTCCAAATAATGAACATCATATTGAAAAAAGAAATGAAAATGTATTTCTAGATGTTGGTATCCCCGCTATTCCTGCATGGTCCCAAGACCTTCCATCTCCACCCCAAAGTTCCCATCCATCTTATTCCGCATCTATTTTGGGCCCTCATCCTACTCCTTATCTTCAACCCTCCATTTTGGGTCCATATATCCCTTATCTAAATCCCACACCCTTTCCATCCATTTTGGGTCATTATATACCTAATATGAATCCTTTATCCCCTCCATCTATTTTTAGACCTACACCTTCACTGTTTCCATCTATTTTGGGCCCATATCCTTCCTTCCCTCCATCCATTTTGGGCAATTATATCCATCCATATCCTATGTTCCAATCTATCCTTCCATCCCCTCAAATCCACCAGCTAGATCATCAAAGGCACTCACCCTTGAATCCCTTCCAACCTTTAAACCCTATCACTCCATCAATTATCCCTCCATCTCCTCCATGCTCTTGTTCCCATCCCATGGCTAATAGAAGCATATTGGATGCCAAAATACAAAAGCATAAATCCAAAAATCCACAAGAATCCAAGTCTCAACATGTCCCTTCTAAAATACATGTTCAAAACAAGAAACATTTAATCCTAATCAAATAAAAAGTCAAGAGGCCACAAAAGCCCAAGCTAAAAAATTCAAAAATCATGTGGATACCCAAGATGATCATAAAAGAAATGCATCACAAAGAAAAATCTCAATTGGCATCCATTCATGCTACTCAAAAAGCCTCATCCATCCATCCTTCATCCAAATCCCCATATAAGCATCCTTCATCCCCCCAATCCACTTTTAGTCCATATGCTTCTTATCCTAAATTTCCCATCCTCCATCTTCCAACTCTACTTTTAGTCCTTATCTTTCTCTTCCTCCATTTTCTCCTCAACCTCGCTCAAAACCATCTTTCCCACTACTTTATCACCTCTCAAGCTGTGTGCCAATGATGATATTTCCATTTTTCTCATCCATTTACCCACAAGCCTTATGTCTTTGCATCCATTATCTGTCAAACTCCCACCCACCATTCCACTTGTTCAATCCAATCCTTTTTCATCCATCCTACCAACATCTATGAGCCAAAAATAGCTGAAGAAAGCCAAAATCATTCTAGCTAAGTCAAAAGTCAAAAAGTCAAAAAATAATAAAGAAAAATAAAGCGTCCACTGGTGAAAACTTGGCAATTCAAGTGCCTTGGACAAGTACCATGATGAAAACTTGGCAAACAAGCATCATGCGTAATCCAGCCATCCCCAGCTTAGCCTATCAACCTCATGCTTTTGGTCACATATTGACATCCAACTCCATCTTCCAATCTATCCACCTATCCTCCACCCTCCATCTTCCATCTCACACCATCCATTTATCTCTTGTAGCTTCAGCCAACCATCCTAGCTATCATCCATCTCCCTAGCCCCTTCAGCTTTTTCCATCCTAGCTTCAATCCTATCACATCCATCATAAGACCTCCTTCTACATGTTATCTTCTGATTGGGGGCACTATTTTCCTTGGAGATCTTGTATTTTCCATCCTCCCTTGTCATTGGTATCTAGATCTAGGCTATCCTCATGCAAACCCAATGTCATCTCTTTATATCCATCATAATCCTAGCTATCTACCATCCTATCCAGCCATCTCATCCTGCTCCTCTAGCTATCCTTGGTCACAAAATCTCTCATCATCATTGGATGCATCCTGCCAAATCCATATCTTTCACTATCACCCCACCCTTAGCTTTTGCATCTTGTACAACATCGAACCATCCTGCTATCCTATCATCCTGAGCTTTTGCCTGCTTGTAACTATCTTGGTCAGCTTCAGCTTGTAAATATATTGGTCCATCAGCTTGTACATCCTCTTTAGCTTAGTACCATTGTATCTATCCAGCTTTTGTGTCAGTTCCTCCTTGATCAGCATCTTGCACACATCGCACATCTTGGTTAGCTATTCCAATGCATCCTCTAGCTAGATCTAATGTCACCAAAGTGTTATCCTTCTTAGTTCAGCTTGCCAAACGCATCACTCACCCAGATCCATCGGCATAGGTGCTCTTTGATAGATCCTTCTAGGATATAGCTTTCCTCATGTCTGATCTTGGTCTGTTAGTATCTCGTCCTACCCATCTCGTTGGCAAATGGTTCTCTTTTGGATTTTCACTTTCTTTTGATTTCGAATCTTCCCTTTTGGGTCTTGAAGTATCTTTTCCAAGAAATCTTTTTGTTCCCTCCTCAAGGTTGCCACAATCTTCCATATCATGGTATGCTACGAATGGGGCACTCTGAGTGTACGGTCTTGATCAAGTCTTTTGTTTGTTTTTCTTTTCTGCTTGTGGGTTACCCAGTGTCGGTTCCACTCTGATCCTTTTGAGATTCATGTGTGATGCTAGGGCAATCCTTGCGTGTTTTTTTTGAGTCAGTCCGTCAGTCCTCTGGATGGTTGGTGACACGGCCTTGATGTTCTTGGTAACCTTGGCAATTAACCAATAGTCCTATAGAAAATCTAGTGCTCAACTACATGGTGGTACTTCTCTTTGAAGTATCCCCCCGCTCAAAAAGCTTCAATGATTTTCCTTCATCTCCATTATTCCCCATCCATATCTAGCATTCATCTCTCCTACCCCATCTTATGCATCAGTATCTCTTTGAATCACTCATCACCTTTAACTTTAGGGATCCACAATCCTAGTCTTAGGGATCCACCAATCCAAATCAATCCACCAAGCCTCATCTTTCAAGATCCACAATCCTAGTCCTAGGGATCTCCGAAACCCATATGCCGCCAATCTGACTCTTTGAAATCCTGTTGCATCAAATTTTTAATCCCCTCATCCATCTCCCCATCCTAGATTCTTTTTTATAGCACTCCGCTCCTTCATCCTCCACCTTCCCTAAAGTCTTAAGCTTTCTTCCTCTTGTGCATTTGATTCTCCTTTATCATTCTCCCATAGTGAGAGTTTGAGCTAATTCAGCCCCTTCTCTTTGCCCATCTGAGTTTCCTTGCTCATCCGAGATTCTTGTACTTTTTGAGAAGCCATCGAGCCTCGCTTTCTCTCCCTGTCGCCTTCTTGAGGGGGCATCTCATAGTCCATTCTCTCCTCTTTTGCTCTAGCCTTGGGCATCTTATTTTCTTATCTTTGATGCCATGCCACTTGTGGCATCACATCAAAGAGGGGCAAAATGTAGACACCTAAAAACCTTTAGAAAATAAAGTATTTTTATTTTCTAAAAAAATCTTGATGACATCATCATTTATTAATTAATTAATTCATTTTTATGCCATTAAATCCCTTTATCTTAATTAAAAATATTTAATTAAGGAATCCCTCCCAAAAATGTTTAAATCTTATTTAAACATTATTTCCTTATTTATTAATTATTTAATTAATAAATTGACCAAAAAATCCAAAATAAATAAAAAATTTATTTTTTGCCCAAAACTTAGCCAATTTCCTTAAGACGACTAACCTCTTCCAAAATCTTCTAACCCTTCTTTAATTTTGATTAAAGGCTAATCCCATCATTTCCTACCCCTAATCCCAACTCAAAATATTTAATTAAGATTAAATATTAATCCTCATGTTTATTAAAAAAGTTTTAATAAATATCTCCTCAACCCAAACCCTTGAAATAAATAAAACTTTATTTATTTCCTAAAAATCTAATTTATCCTCATCCTAAGAAGTTCTAGACTCTTCTAGAAAGTCTTCATCCTCATCCTAGAAAATTCTAGACTATTCTAGAAAGTCTTTATCCTCATCCAAAGTCTAGACTCTTCTAGAAGATGTCTTTAAACCTAATCCTAATCCCCTCCTAACCTTGTCACATTCTCTAAACATGGGTTAAGACTTACTAACCCAAGCCAAAGTTAACAAATATCTCCTCCTTTACCCACCCTCATTAAATGCCATCCACTTTCCTATCCCTAAGCTAATCCTAAACCATCCTAATCCATCCTCTAATCATTTGCACAATCCTAAGCAAGCTTAAAACCTTCCTAATCAAGCCCAAGTCAAAATTGCTCTCATCTCCCTCAAAATATCTCAACCATAAAACTTTATGAAGCCCACTAGGCCATAAATGACTCTTCCAAGCCCTTTTATTGCTCTTACAAGCCATTATGAGGGTCTTTATGAAGATTTTATCCCTTGAGCCTCCTTTTTTGACTCATCCTTCCCCTTTCCTCCATCCTCTCACCCTGTGACATGTGTCACTCTCTGATTGGCTGTAAGGAAGCACAATCCATGTGCTCTCCTCTCATGCAATCTGAGCCCTCCATGAGCTTTTCCCCATCCTTGCATCTGAGCCCTCAATCCCTCAAGCCTCTTGCCTATAAATTGGATCCTTTTCCTTTGAAAAATAACAAAATCCATGAAGTAAGGTCATAATGCCATTTTAAGAAGCCATTTTACATCAAAACCATACACTCACACCCAAATTCCAACTCCATTTGAAGCCCTTTTTGAAGCATAAAGCTTGAGCATACAACCTATCTATTTAGACAAAGCTACTCAACAAGAGAGCTTCTCATTGAGAGAGCCCATTAATGGCTCATATTCTCAATTGAGAGCTCATCTTAGTCTATCTTGAAGTTTATGAATTTTGTTTAGTTTGTAGAAGCTTTATTTAAATTTGGTTTCTATTAGCATACTAACATTGCTCATATACAGTAGTATTATCACCAAAGAAGAATAGAGAATGGAGGATGTGCATAGATTCTCATGCTATCAACAAGATCACAATAAAGTATATATTTTCATTTCCAAGGATGGATGATATTATGGACTGTTTGAGTGGAGCTGAGTATTTCACAAAGATAGATCTAAAGAGTGGGTACCATCAGATTTATATCAATGAGGGTGATGAGTGGAAGACTACTTTCAAGACAAGAGAAGGATTGTATGAGTGGTTAGTCATGCCTTTTGGGCTAACCAATGCACCGAGAACTTTTGCGAGGCTCATGAATGAGGCACTAAAGGAGTTTCTAGGAAAGTTTTTCATTGTTTACCTAGTTGATATATTGATCTTTAGTAAGACATTGGAGGAGCATTTGATTCATATTCACAAGGTGTTTGATAAGTTGAAGGAAAGTTGTTGATAAACTTGAAGAAGTGTAGTTTTGTAAAGAAGGAGTTGGTGTACCTAGGATTTTTAGTCTTAGTAGAAGGTCTAAAAATGGACCTATAAAAACTAAAGGCTTTCCTTGAATAGCCTAATCCAAGGAGTGCAATAGAGGTAAGATATTTTCATGGTCTCGCTACATTTTACAGAAAGTTTGTAGGAGGTTTTAGCAGTATTTGTGGACCCTCAACTAAAACAATGAGAGGACATAGGAAAGAGTCTAAGTGGACTATAGGAGCAAATAAGAGTTTTAATCTACTAAAACTAAAAGTAATTGAGCAACATGTTTTAGCACTTCCTAATTTTAACAAGGTGTTTCAAGTAGATTGTGATGCTAGTGGTACTATAATAGGAGTTGTTTTGAGCCAAGAAGGTAGACCTGTTGCTTATTTTAGTGAGAAGTTGGATGATGCAAAAGGAAAATATTTTGTTTATGATCTAGAATTTTATGTTATAATTCAAACATTGAAGAAGTAGACGTATTGTCTCCTTCTTAAGGAGTTTATTTTGTATATTGATCATCAAGCTTTGCAATATTTGAATAGTCAAGAAAAATTGAACCAAAGGCATTTAAAGTGGGTTGAGTTTTTGTAGAGTTATACATTTGTTTTGAAACACAAAAGTGGAAAGTCTAACAAAATTGTAGATGCTCTTAGTAGAAGACAACTTTTTTTGACAAAAATGTAGATAGAGGTGGTTGTGTTCAAGGAACTCAGTACCTTATATCCATATGATCCTAATTTCGATGAAACATGGAAGACTTGTATAGAACTTGTTATGCTTGATAGGAAAAAGTGTTTGGATTTTGTGATCCAAGATAGTATGTTGTTCAAAGGAAGTCAGTTGTGCATTCTTAGAATTTCAATGAGAGAGAATCTTATCATAGTGGAGAATAGGCTTGACATTTTGGCAGAGATAAAACCATAACTTTGATTGCTGAAAATTATTACTGGACATAGTTGTAGTAAGATGTGATGAAGTTTGCACAAAGTTATAGAGTATGTATAGATGGTGAAAGGAGTGAACTAGAATACAAGGTTGTACTAGCCATTACCTATACCAAAGAAGCCATGGGAGGATGTCAACATGGATTTTGTTCTTGGATTATCAAGGACATAATGCATGGATGATTCTATTTTTGTGGTGGTTAACAAGTTTTTAAGCATGGCACATTTTATTCCTTGCAAGCAAACTAGTGATGTTGTTCATGTAATAGAGTTGTTTTTTGAAGAAGTGGTGAGATTGCATGGTCTGCCAAAGAGTATGGTTTTAGATAGAGTTACCAAATTTGTTGGGTATTTTTGGCATACATTATGGAATAAGTTGAAGATAGATTTGAAGTTCAGTTCATCACATCATCCACAGATTGATGAATAGATAGAAGTTGTGAATTGTTGTTTGGGAAACTTGTTGAGATGCTTGGTTGGACATAAACCAAAAGGATGATATATGATTTTACCATAGGAAAAATTTGTTTGTAATAATTTAGTCAATAGGAGTACTGGTAAATCACCATTCTAAATTGTATATGGAAGTAGCAATTGAGGACATTGGATAAAGGAGAGATAAATAGTGTTGAACTAGAAGATTTTGCTAAACATTTGAAGAACATCCATTAGGAGGTGAGGAAGCACGTCATAAAGATGAACACACAGTCTAAAGCTAAGGTAGACATGAAAAGGAGATATAAGGAATTTTAGATTGGAGATGAAGTCAAGGTTCATTTGAGAAAGGAGCATTTTCCAGTGGGTACATATAATAAGCTGAGGATGAAAAAGTTTGGACAATGCAAGATAGTGAAAAGTCATGATTCTAGAAATGCATATGAAGTGGAGTTGCCTACTGAATTGAATATTTCACCAATATTCAATATTTTAGATTTGATAGAGTATTATGAAGGAGGTCATAGAGATCAAGTTTTAGAAGTGCAATGGAGCATTCCACAAGCTAGTTTGGCTACAAAGGAGATTGAGGAAATACTAGATAGTCATGTTGGAAAAAGTACCAAAAACATGACTTATGAGGAATATCTAGTCAAATAGCATAGGAGGCCAGTTGAGGATTCATCATGGCTAGTAAAGAAGGAGGTTAACCATCTTGGTTTTCCTCTAAACACTTGAGATGTGATAGGGCCACTTCTTAAATTATCCTGAGTGTCTGATGCAAGAGTATCTTGGGTGTAAGGGCATTCTGGCATCACCCAAAACTATTTTATTTTTGGTCTTTCTATTTTAGAAAGGACTAGTAGATAGGGTGGTTACTATTTATGGAAAACTACTATAATTAGTAATTTTTTGATATGAGCTTGGAATGTTCTCATTTTCTATAGGAAGATCCATTTTAGAGATATAAGCCTACCATAAATCTCATTGCTCTAGCTTAAGTATCAGAGAAGTTATTGTGGATTTTTGGTGGAAAAATTTGTAGCAAAATCTTTTGGCTCACCGTTGGAGCCCTTAGAGTTCCTAGGTGAGGTCCAAAAACTCTACGAAAGGGCACTAGCACTATTTCAAGCCTGTAGATTAGGAGCTAGTGTTTTTGAAAAGTGGTTATAATTGCCAATTAGAGCAATAGTTCGTGAGTTATGGCCTTCTGAAGTTGGGCTACCCAAAATTTCTAAAATAATTATAAAAGATGTATAAGACTAAATTTATATCTTTTGTTAGGGTCTATTAGCCCTAGTTATTAAGTTTGAGCATCTAGAACCTTCCCGGGAAACATAAAATTGCCTAGTTAAGAAATGCCCAAACACTGTCTAGGACAGCTTTGGGTGATAGTTCGTATCTTGTCTTACAAATTATTGTATTAAAGTAACCCATGTGGGTTAGCATATTGTACTTATGAATTCTATAATTCTACATTTTTAGCATAAATAAGAAGTCCATATTTTGTTCTCACATTGCTATTTTTTTAAAATTTCTATTACGAGTCCATGGTATTAAGGGGAGCACCCTGCATCATACATGCACTACTTTGATAAAGTGTCATGGGTGGTTGATTTTTTTCCTTTGTTTTCCATCTTCCTTTGTCTAGTGAGTGTCCCTTCTATGATATTGGCCTCATGATGTGTTTGAGATTGATCACCTCAGTATACAATATGCACTCTTTTATGCATCTTCATTGTGGTTCCTTGACTTACAGTTCTTTTAGCCCACTTTTCTAGTTTCCTATCACCTCACCTTTGTTGGTGTAAGGAGGGGTTCTTCTATTATTTCTCATGCTTCCTTGGTTTGATTGATCATTTATTTAGGCTTTGGTATTTCATGCCATATGTATTGTTGAGTTCAATTGTTTGCCTTTGTTTGCCTTCTGATTCGATGTACATTACAATCTTCTCTATCTGGTCAAGTTCTATTTTAGTGGAGGCTCTTTAGATCAATAATTACTTTTGATAGAGCTTTGCAGCTTCTACATCCTTTAGTGGTGTTCATCATGATCATTTTTTGTTCCTATCTTCTAGGACATTCCCTAGTTTGAAGTCTTCTTTAGTCCTTCACTAGTTCTTTTCAGTACTTTTTCCATCTCTTTTTGGAGTAGGATTTTTGCCATGTGGTTTTCTCTATTTCTCCTATTTTTAGATATTTTTTTGTGCTTGGGTACCTCATCATGCCTTGTTTGTTGAGACCCATTTATACTTTCAATAGTAGTTTCTAGGTTTTTAGCTACTCCTGGAGTTTATCTTAAGGGGGGGTGTTAGATTAATTAGATATTTCCTAATTAACTCTAGTTCACTTAAGCTAAACTTTAGGCATATAATAATTAATTCTTTTATTGATTATTATTATGCATCCTAGGTTAGACCTTTCTAGAGTTTTGATTTCCTTTATAAGGATGATCTCTCAATGTAAGAATTCATTGTTGATTATAGCAATCTAGTTTTTTTCTCATCAAGAATGTCTTCTCTATGGATCTGGAAATTTTTGCCTCCATAGATTTTTGCTTCTCTCTTTTGTAATAGGTGGTTGTGTGTAGGTGATTCTTGTAAGTTGTGGGGTTGATCATTCATCAACTTCAACAATCATCTTCAATGATCCATTCATTACATATTACTAGTTTTCTTCTTGTCATAATTCCAACTTTATTAACATCATTTATATGAATGCGGATCAACCCTTTAAGATTGTCCTACTATCTATGCTCTAGACTATTAGCATATCTACATTATGGATTAGACCAAGGATTATACATAATTATTCACCTGTAACACAATAACATTGAGAAGGCATACAAAAATGCAAACTAATGAAATTTTTTGATGAAGACCAATGCATTCTATTGCCCCATCATGGCTAGATAGAATAAGAAAGAATCAATTACAAAGGGGAAAAATGGAAAGAAATTTGTTTACTATGAGAAGCAGTGACAAGCTAGAAGGTGAACATAATATGGAGATAAGAACTTGCAATTAAGAGAACATGTCAATGTTATCCACCCCTGTACCCCTAGTTATAGGGTATACATTCAAGTTAACAATACAATTGAGTCTTGAAAAAAATTGGTGTGTATGCAGAGTTGTCTTAGCAGCAAAAGCCCTACCATTTCTATAGGCATCTAAGTTTTGAGTGGCATGAAGCCATATAGCAAGAACTACCAGTATACTATAGAGCTATATATAACCCCAAAACCCACTATGATGCTTAATTTGGGGACATGGTCCATAGATTCTTATGAAGACTACACTTCTTAGTCAAAGCCTGAACTACTATCTTCTTATACTCCATGAATAGCAATGAGACACTTCCTTAGGCATGGAAGAAGAATTACTATAAAGTTTTTCATTTGATTCTCTTGACACATTGTATTCGCACTTTCTTTTTCATCTCTTTTTGGAGTAGAGTTTTTCCCATAAGGTTTCTCTATTTCTCTACTTTATAGACTCTTTTTTTTTATTGGGTACCTCATTAGGCCATCTTGTAAGGACCCAAGTTTTCTTTCAGCATTGTAGTTACTTTTTTCTTTTCGTGCATTGTCTGTAGTGACACTCTTGTTCATCTTTAGGGGGTGTTAGAGTAAAGTTTTAATTTAATCATGTGTATTAAGTTATCTTGACTACCATCTTAATATTTCAATTTTATGCATTTGCAATATTTAATTATTATGTTAATTATTAAATATTTTCCTTTTAAGGTTTTATTTAGGTTGCATGATCGCCTCTTATAAGGATTGACCCATTCAATATTTAATCATTTCTATTAGCTAATAATATGATTTCTCTAATATTTTCACAAGCCAAACCCTTTCCTTTTACTCCATTCTTCCATGCAATAGGTTGTCTTTGCATGCATGTTATCTTGGCTCTATAAAGCTATTTTGACCACTTCTATAGTTACAAACTCTTTTAACATGAGAATTTAAATAAGTGACCTTTTTTATCTTTGGATTTTAATTCATTGCTATTTTATTTTTGCTTCTCTATTATCATTCAATGCAAGGTATATTTTAATTCTTTTATGCAATTTTATATTTTAAAATTATAATGCCATTTTTTACAAGGACTGACAAAGCTCTCCTTGTGTTATGTTGTCTATTTGATGGTACTTTGTTAGTGTAGTAGTCACTTATTATGAAATAAGGTTTTATTAAGCAATCTTCTAATATTTAGTTTATTTGATATTTTACTAACTTCTAATGGATAAGCACTATAGATGCAAAGATGGTTGTATGTCAGCATGTGCTTTAAAAATCATCTGAGTATTTTTTTTTTTGTAACAGATTACCCCATTTTATGCAAAAAGAGTAATCACTTTGTGATGTTCACTATCAAATGTCCATTCCTATGCTTGGTGTGTAGTAAGTCACAATGCTTGATGCTATTTCAATCAGAGTAGGGAATAATTTTGAAATGATTAATCTTTACCTACTCTAGTTTTGATGTGTTCATTTTTATTTATTATTTTCATTTGAAATTTCTTGGAATTTACTTCATAAAAGAAGATTTCCATAGTTTTAGTTTAGAATGATGAAAACCATTGGAAAAGAAGCAACTAAACTCCAACTACTTAGGGAATTGGACCATTCAAAGAGATTAAATGTTTTCATGATTTATTAGATCTCATTATACACTTCAAATTCTATTCCCTCCCATTTTTATGTTTCTATATTTTTGACATTGAAATGATTAATCTTTCCATCTTTTCATCCTTGCTTTACTTGTAGTGTTCTTCCATAGATCTCCACAAATTGATATGAAGGAAATTGACCATCAATTCTTAGTAGGTAGTTCTCTGCTTTATACAATTGCTTTTGAGAGAGAATAGAAAATAAATTTTCATATAAAATATCTAAATTTCATTATAAGATTAGTTACATTTTATTGAAAATATAAAAGGAGTAACTGAGAGGGGAGGGGTGAATTAGTTAATACAAAAATATTTCCTAGATCCCTTAGATGTTAGTATAAATGAATTATGTTAAAATTTGATTCTGTTAATGCTTGGCAAACAAAGAGTTCTTGTAACTTGATAAACACCATAATTACTCAGTAATTACCTAGCATGCAAATCTTAAGATGTTATCTATGATTACCATTACTTTAACTTAGTTGCAAACATAGAAAAGAAATATCATGAACACATTAGACACCAAGATTTGATGTAGAAACCCAATATGGGAAAAAGTACCAATTGCAACTAGTTACTATTTTTAGTCTTTTGAAGTAAGCCCTATTAGGAGCCAACTCTATTAAAAGTTATAAAACACACTGTTAGGTGGGACCTTATTAGAGGATTTAATCATCTTGTTAGGAGTGGCCTTGTTAGAGGTCTTTAGACAATTCAATAGAACTGTCACTTATTTGAGGATTTACATATAACTATTAAGCCAACTCTGTTAAGAGATTTAGATCACTTCTACAATTGTTAGAAAATAATAATGACATGACCTAATTTGGATTCAATTGAATTGCTGATTATAGATCTCAATTTTGGCTTCTATACTCGATCCTTTGTGATTGAATATATCTTTTTAGCTCCAAAAGGATATTCTTCTTATCATTCTAGTTTGCTTCCTCTTTTCATCATCAAATCTTCAATACATTCAGATATCCATCTTCGTAGTTATGATCCTCAACTTGACCTTTTATTTATATGCTTCATATTGTCAAGTTAGCTAAAATACAACTTTCAATAACTAATATTCATCTTTTCAATCAGCTAGAACTAACAATCAAATTAATTGAACTCAATATGCCAAAACAAAAAAATCCTTTGTTAGCCAACCTTGCTCGATAGACACTAACTTAGAAATGATTTTCCTGTGTTAACTAGGTGAACTTGGTTAACACTACATACTTGCACAAATTCTTTGGTAACCAATTGAGCTTGGTCAGCACAAGTTCCATCCAAAATTTTCTCCATTAACTAAGTGAGCTTAGTTAACACTCTGTTGGTAAACAGATTATTCTTTCCAATGTAACTCTTACATGCCCGAACCTATGAGAAACAATTTGATACCAAAAGTTGGATAATCTATCATGAGATTGATAGATTTCCTCTGAATTGAAAGGTATAACTCCCTTATCAATGATATTCAATGAATTTGTTTGTTCCTAAACTAATTGGGTATGTTCTTAACCCGAGAATGGAAGAGGAAAACCAAGCCAGCCCTAGATAGAACTAACTCAGGCATATTTTAGTTCCTAAACCTATCCAATGCCAAGAACCTACAATTCCTATGACTTCTTGATACCGATAATGCAATATGGATGTAAATTATGTGAATGCAATGAAGAAATGAAGATTTAATATTTAGATTTATGCAATAGGAATATATGCAAATACTCTGATCTACAACACATTCATTATTTGACATAAAATGCAAGATAATATCCACAACTGAATACAACAATGCTCTGATTGAATATATTCAAAAAATAAAACCCAAATCCTTTGATTTGAAGAAAAACTCTTCTTTGTTTTGAACACAACAAATACAATGCTCTAATTTTTATTTGCCTGCAACTCTGGACAAATCTATTACATAAATCAATGCATGAAATGAAATGCATAAAATAAACTATTGTCTCCCCTCTACTCTAGCAATACCTACTCTTGTAGAAAAGAAGAACCTCTGCAAATGAAAAGGATTTACAATAAATACATTCTCCAGCAACCATTTGTTTTCCTCCGGTGACTTTTCAGTTCTTGTATCTTTGACTTCTCATCCTTTCCTTTTGAAAATTCATATGCTTATTAACTTTTAAAGTTAATAATGATAGATATTAACATATTTAAATTATATTTTAACAATTGACATTTAAATATGTTAAATCAATATCAAAATCTTTGCTTTGTTGAGCGGACAACAAAATAAATACTACTGCCAGGTAAAAATGAGTCATTTTTCGTGGGGCATATCTTTTTATTCCACCATTGGATCGAGCTCATTTTTGCATATGTTCTTCCAAACTTAGTTATCTTCATCCTGACTAGAGCGATTAGAAAAATAATTAATGAGTCAAAAGATATGAATTTCTGAATTCTGCTCTATATGACTCCTACAAAATCAGAATTAATAAAATAAAGTTTCTAGCCATTCTTCTTTCAATGCTCTATAATCCATGTCTTTAATCTGCAAAAATGTTATCTTGCATACTTACAATGTTAATTGTTCGCTGAAATTTGGGAGAAATTCTCTGGAATGCTTATAGTGGAAATCTAATTTTGGTCTTCTCCCTTTTGTGGAAAATTGAACTTTGACTGTGAAAGGCATAGTGAAAAATGATTTTTTCATTTCCATGTAGTGGGCACAATTTTGATGTAGATTGATTCACAAATTATTTTTCTGGAGTGATCTTGATGCTAGACCCCATATACCTTCTTTGTGGATTGAGATTTTCCTTTTCTCTCTTCATGTGGAAAATTGGACTTTGCCTGCAATAGTCGTAGCGAAAAATGAATTTTCCACTATGCATTTTTCCTTTTCCTGGAAAATGAAATATTTTCTTCTCCAATGGAAAATTAGAAAATGACTACGAAAGGTGAAGCAGAAAATGAGTTTTCCACTACACTTTTTTTCTTTGGTGGAAAATCCCAAGTTGACTACTCCATTGCGGAAAATTAGAAAATGACTGCGAAAGTCGCAGTGGAAAATGAGTTTTCCACTACACTTCATTTTCCTTTGGTGGAAAATCCCAAGTTGACTACTCCATTGTGAAAATTCAAAAAGTGCTTCTCCAATGGAAAATTTGAAAATGACTGCGAAAGGTGTAGTAGAAAATGAGTTTTCCACTCTGCTTTTTCCCTTTGGTGGAAAATTCCAAGTTGACTACTCCATTGTGAAAAATTAGAAAATGACTATGAAAGTCGCAGTGGAAAATGAGTTTTCCACTACACTTCATTTTTCCTTTGGTGGTAAATCCCAAGTTGATGACTCCATTGCGGAAAATTCAAAAAGTGTTTCTCCATGGTGAAAAATTGAACTTTGACTTCTATTTGCTTCCACATTTGTATATTTGGACCCAGAAATAATTCAATCCTTCATAGAAACTTTGTTAAGCATACTGGGAACAATTTTTGGGAAATTCTTTATGGGAGGCAACTTTAAATTTTTTTAAAATGGTGTATTGAAAATGCACCTACACACTCATCTTTCATAAACTTTCCTTAGGTGCCTAAGTGAACTCAATAGATAGTTAGTAGACACAAAAAACTGTCTTCACTACCTGAGTGAGCTTAGCATATACTGACTAATAATGATATGACATTTTGTATAACATCAAAGAGAATACACAGTTAATCAATTGTATTCAACAATCTCCCTCTTTGGCATTGATGGCAACACAACATGTCCTATTATAATGATTTTTTATTTTTATTTTGGAGCAAGAATAAAGTAAGGAACATATCCTTAGTTTCATTTTGATTCTCATGCATGGAAACTCCCTCTTTTAGTGTGAACTCTTTCTACCTTCAATTTCTCCCTCTTTTAGAAATTTTTTGTCTACATAGAACTTCTACCAAGTTCATTCTCCCTTTTTGATAATTCTTCTCTTCCAATCTCCCTCTATGACATCTCTTTACTATGACAGCACACTTCTCCATCTTTTCAAGAAAATTTCTATGAGATATTATTGTATACTTCTCCCTCTTTGACAAAAAATGCCAAAGAAAATACTTGGTGAAAATTAGTGTACCTTTAGTACTGATTCATTTTGCAATATGCCCTTGTCAATATTGCACCAACTGATTGATCTTGAACATACTCTGGTTGATGCATCACTAAACTTCATTTAATGAGCTTTAGATAGGGGAATGACCCTTAGCTTACCTCTTAGATACAAAAATGAATCCTTAGGTAATAGCTTGGTGAATATGTCTACAATTTGTTCTTTTGTGTTCACATATTCCAATTTGACTTCTTTATCTTGCACTAGTTCCCTTAAGAAGTGATATTTTTTAGCAATGTGCTTTGTTTTCGTATGCATCACTAGATTCTCTGATATATTGATTGCATTGGTGTTATTGTACTATATGACTATTGGATCCTTGATCTCTACTTCCATACCTATCATCAGTTGTTTGAACCAAACAATGTTAGAACAATTAACTACAACTACCACATATTTCGCCTAAACTGTGGATTGAGAGATACAATTTTGTTTCTTGCTTGTCCAAGACACCAATCTTTTACTAAGAAAGAATACTCCTCCACTAGTGCTTTTTTTGTCATCAACACTTCCTACCTAATCAACATTAATGAATACCTTCAAATCCAAATTGCCTCCTATTTTGTACCATAAGTCATAGTCTTGAGTACCTTTCAAATATCTCATGTTTTGTCATCAAATGATTTTGTTTGGTATTTGCTAACAATCTTGCTACCATATTGAATGCTAATGCAATATCAGGCCTTGTATGCACTACATACTACAATTTTTCAATCATTGATATGTATGTGGTCTGATCTACCTCTTTGGAATCATCATTTTTTGAAAGCTTGTCTAGTAGAAATAGGTAATCCAATTGGTCTTGAATCTTCCATTCCAAATTTCTTTAGTATTTCCTTGATATATTTAGATTGAGTAATATAGATACTGTATGTGTGAAATGTGGGCCTCCATGATTCACAAACACTTCAACATGATCATTATCTAAAGAATCATCCCAAAATTAACATGGGATTGTTCATCCGAAATAACCAACAGGTCAATTTGTTGCCTCCTAACCAGAATAATTTTGCCTTTGCTCTTAGAATGAGAAGTAGGCAACCATACCTCTAGAATGAAGGATTTTAAGCTATATGAGATATGTAAGATTATTCTAAGAATAAGAAAGAACAATTAATCTAAATAGATGCATTATTAAACTATATGATATTGATATGCAAGAATATTAAGCTAAGAATGCAAGAGAAGATGAATAGATATCCTAGCATAAGTTCGATGCAAATTCAATTCAACCTTTTTTAATTAGGAATTGAAGGCTTCTTAAATATAACCCTAGAATTGATTGATGATCAAGATTAATCAGAATGGATGGTCAAGATTGAAGATGAGACTCAATCATAATAGAAGATTACTTATGAAAAGGAAGTTAACTAATTGCTTTTGAGTTAAAAAAAGGAGTTAATTGATTTAATTTTGAGTTTAGAAAGGAGTTAATTGATTTAATTCCTTTTTTGATTTTTAGTTCACCCAGAGTTTCCATTTTTGAACTAAAGAGAAGATTTGGAGAGAATATTTAATTTAATAAAATAGAATATGACCTCATAAATGGATAAACTTTAATTAATTGAATAATTAAATTGAATAATTAAAAATAGGAGATATCTTATTAAGTCGAATATATTTAATTCCTTTGTACATTAGCTAAAGAGGTAATTTTAATTTAATTAAAGTATGAAAACTTATAATTAAATTAAATTAAATCAATAGGTTTATTATAACTAATTTGAATCAATACTTAGGAACTAAATAAATAATGTGATTAATGCAAATTAGGGTTTTCTACATTTGACACCCAGGTCAAGTAGCGATTATTTAGAATCAGAATTGCCTAGTAAAATAGGCCTTAGGAATGACTGAATAGACCATAAACAACGTGCCAATTTTGGGGTATTACATTTTTTTCCTCTTTCAATGAATGTGCAACTAGCATGTTCAATTCAAAGAAATCAAAAGTATGAAACATAGATCATGAAATGAGATTGGTTCTAAAATTGATGACACAAAGACCAATTGATAAGCATTTTAAAGGTTATCTCTAGAATGAATCTTAACCTTAAGGGATCTAGATAGAACACCTAGATAACTAGATTGATAAGTTTTTAGAGATTATCTCTAGAATGGAGCTTAATATTAAGGAAACCAGATAGAGCACCTAAATACCTAGATTGATAAAAATTTTAAGATTATCTTTAGAATAGAGCTTAATCTTAAGGAATATATATAGAACACCTAGATACCTAGATTGATAAAATTTTAAAGATTATCTCTAGAATAGAGCTTAGCCTTAGGGAATCTAGATAAAACACCTAGATACCAAAGTTTATAGACCAAAGATTGTCAAATTTCATAGAATTGTTCCCAGAACAAGACTCAATTCTTAGGAGTTAGGGTTTAGATTGTTCTAATGCCTATCAATTAAATAGTGATTGGAAGCAAGAGCCTAGAATTATCCCCAGAATGAGGCTTAATTCTTAGTAAAATTTTAGAATTATCTCTAGAATGAAGCTTAATCCTCAATAAGAATTTGGAATTATCTCTAGAATGGAGCTTAATCCCCTAGAGTCCAGATAGAACATCTGAATACTAGTCCATGAAAGATAACAAAATATAATCATGAGTTGTAGAATCATCCCCACAATGAGGCTTGATCCTCACAAGTTGAGGTTTAGACCATCTTGATACTTGTGCATTGAATTCTGACAAGATTGCATCAAGATTGATTAGCTAATTGAAAGATGAGATAGATGACAAAGATGTTAGATAGATGGGAACCAGATGCCCTGAGTGATCAAGACATAAGATTCAGAATGAGTTGAAATTCAAACTCAATGATGTAATCATCTTGCCCCCTTAGGAATGAAATCTAAAGATGACACACTAGAAATGTGATGTAGAGCAGTATGTTAAGAAATAATGAAGAAAATATGAGATTTCAAAGAATATAGAAGAGATGAGAATGATAAAAAAAAATTGAAGTCAATTTGAAGTGATTGTGAGGTCTTAAAGACCAAGTTTGACCAAAGTTTGACCAGAGATGATATTTTCCAAAAAATATTTTTTTTTGAAGAAATGTGATTTGAAAGCATTCAAAAAGATTTACAAAGTATCAAAAAAATGGACTACATAAGTGTTTAATCGCGTCAGCCCCAAAATTTTAAAATGTGATTTTGAGTTGTTTAAATGTGTTAGATTTTGAATTTGGTCCCAAAAATGGATGCAGAGTGGTCAAATTAGCCAGGGGATAATTTTCACACCAATCGAAGCACTTTGAAAATTAGGTCAAAACCTATATAAGGGCCCAAAGGGTCATTTTCAAATCATTTGTACTTTTGTCTTTTGTGAAGAAGAGAGCTCTAAGGTGAAAATCGTGGTCCCCTTGTCTACACATCAATTCAAGCACTCCTGACGACACAATTGGCTGATAGAGTATGGGCATCCATTGAGTAGTTGATATCTTTGCTTTGTCTTTAATTTTTCACAATTTTCAAGGTAGTTTACGTCATTTTTAGGCATTTTGAATGCATTGTCTCAATTCTCACATGAGGATGTCTCTCCTTGTGCAAAGCCAATCTTTTCTTGCACAAAGAAGTACTAGGCATGTACTTCTTCACCTGTTATAATGGGTTTTATCGCATGGGAGATACCCATTTGTCACATGAAAAACAATAATTTTGTTCATTTTTTGTTGAGTGTTTGATCACTTCTTGCGTGAGAAAGTGTATCCTTGCATGAAGATCTGCAATCTCACATAAGAACATGAGATCTCTACAAATTTTTGGTGTTAAATGAAAGTTTTAAATTTTGAAATTTGATTTTATGGTGCAATTTTGTGCTTTCCTTCATTGTGTTCATTTATCAGAGACTGATCATTTGCCTATTGTGTTTATGTGTGTAGGTTACATTTCCCAATGTTAGATTTCAATTCCATTACCTATCATACAAAGTTTTGTTGCAAACACTTGATGATGCTAATATGGCACACATTGATAGATTGGGATTGTCTTATTATTGCCAAATTCCACTAGTGTTGGTGAATCATGGCCTACTGACAGCACTGGTGGAGTGTTTCCATTCAAAGATGAACACCTTTCATGTTCCATAGGGGGAGATGACTATTACACCAAAGGAAATCTATCAGATACTACAGATATCCTTCCATGGGCTGAGAGTGGTTTATGACATAGTGTCATAGATAGGCACTGAGGGTCATCTTTGAGGAGGATTTGATCATGGGTAGAGCCATCACATGGGAGGAATTGGTCCACACATATGGACACAGACACAGATTGGTAGTGGTGTTGGGCATATTCATCAGTTGTTTCTTGATGCTTAATAGAGGCCAGGATAGATTGGAGTGTTAATGGGGCTGGATGATCCAAATGATGCTAGTGATACTAGAGAGATATGGGTGGAGTCAGTTCATGCTCACTAATATGTTCCATGAGATGCACAAGATAGTATACCATGAGAGGAGGAACATGGTGGCCAGTGTATAAGTTCTTCAGATATGGGCATGGGAGCACTTACCAGTTATGAGACCTATTTTTGTGGATGATAGGTAGCCCATAGAGCCATACATTTGTAGATATAGAGGCCATCTTACCCAAATAGCTTTGGGGATGACTGATTAGTGGAGGGCTCTATTAGATGACTTGGTGGCCATACTGTGGAGACCATGGAGAGAGATAAAGGTCTAGATGATGCATAAGTAGAGCTTGGATATATGTTTTCCTCCAAAGCACTAATTGGTCAATCAAAATTAGTCATTGGGAGATTTCCTTTGACTCACATGTGGTGACAATATGGTTGACCATACGATATTTCATAGGAGTATTGTTTATATGTATAGTTGGATATAGACATAGATCAAGGGTGGTTGATAAGATTAGATCTAGGAAAATCAACAATTGACATGGACAACATAGTGGTCATCCAATGGTACTACTTGCCAATGATAGTAGACAAAGGGATAACTCTAGCTTATCAGGCCCATTTTTCTAGTTATCCCTTTCCATGGTTCACAAACCTAGTAGGGATGGCCATATCGATCCATCCAGTACAGACACTGCAGGGACTACCATAGCAGCCACATTAGGAGGGTGTGAGACATAGGACACACTAGGTGTAGATCTTGGCATGGAAAATGAGAGTGGATCCAAGTGTAAGAGGCAATAGGACAATGTAGAGGAGGCCACAAGGGGAGATTGGATCTCTAGGACCCATAGGAGGTGATATGCAGAGACATTGCATAGAGGAGCAATAGCCAGCCAAGAAGCCAGCTGAGCAAGGGGGTAAGGATATGTAGGACCATCTTGCTATAGGGAACTAAGGTGGAGATGCCTTAGTTCAGACCTAGGAGGCTTTGAGGAGGGCTAGAGAGCAGATATGGACTGCATAGCAACAACTAGGAGAGCTACATATACAAGTGGTTGTGAAAGACTCTTGGATTGCTAACTAGGAGCATGAGATTTGTGGGCTATGAGATTAGTTAGAGCTAGAGATAGGAGGTCCAAGTAGTAGTGAGATGAGATCCAGTTGTAGTTAGCTTGGATGGCTTACTATTTTGTAGCTTATGCAGTGGTTGTACCTGATGAGGCTGACCAGGTGCCTCAATTTTCATGATATGCCAGAGAGTTTGTAGGTGCATGGTCTATAGTAAGACTGAATATGCCTCCTCCTCCTCCTCCTCCTCCTCCTCTGTCACCAATGAGAGGTGAGGGGGAAGGAGAGAGTTAGATTCATTTTCCCCTAGTTTTGGTTTGGCTATGTATCCATTGTTGTGCCAACACTAGGTTGTACCATTTTGAGATCAATAATGGTCAAGTAGCATCTAGTTTTGTACAGATGTACACTTTTGAGATATATATATATATATATATATATATATATATATATACAAGATTTTGATTTGAGTACCATTTTCATGTGTCACCTTTGTGTCTCTATAGCTTGTTGTACATGAGATGTTTAATGCTTATGATTATGAATGAAATATGATGTGATGTGTGAATGAAAAGTTTATTTTGATGGATGAATGTAGTGTAGATGAGATGAATCATAAAATTATGTATGAAATGCAAAATTTGAATGAATTGACATTGCATGTAGTGTTCTCTTTTTATTAATAGTGGCAGGTATCCCATGAAGATCGATAGGATGAACCAAAGAACCAAAAACTTGTGCAGCCATGAAGAAACATGATACTTTGAAGAGGCCAACAATCCCTCATCATAAATTATGTAATGTAACCCTATTCTAGATGTAACCTTAAACTAGATGCAACCCTAGGTTTGGTTACCAAGCTTTGACAATTATCATCACTGAGCATATAGTGAAATCCTAGATGTCATACAATCCTCACTTACATTGAAATCATAGGAATATGATTACAATATTTGTTCTATTTTTTCGAGATTAAATGTAAGCATTTGAGGCACAAGAAGCTAAAATGACCAAAACATTTGTCCCTTTTAATGTAGTAAGTTAACATAAGAATCAGAGCATAAATGCTAGGATGACTAGAATGTTTCTTGTGTGCAAACACACTAGACACATGAGATATCCTTCTTATGCTAAGTGATCAATAAGTATTCTATCCATAATGACTCTTGTGTTTGTAACTTAAGATAAAAGTTTGCTAGGTATACTTGCAAGGACCCATATGATCACTTAGAAGGACGAGCATCAATATTTTCTGTAGCATAAAGAGTTCACTCCAAAAAAAATTTAAGAACTAACCTCACTGACTTATTCATATAAAAGAAGCCAAGGTACATACAACCATCCAATACAAGATGGAGGCTCTTATAGGGGACACCACTTTTATGTGGATATTTCAAATTATTGGAGCTAAACGAAAAATAGAAAGCAAAGAAAAGATCATGCCCACTAGTCCTCACTTCTCTAGTTGAAAGTGACATCATTGAGTTACTCAAAGAGATATGGTAAAGCAAAAGCAAAAAAAAAAAGAAAAGCTCAGCATATTTCAAACTAGTATGAATGTCATTATTACAGTGTTTGTCTTATAGGATTGATGTCAAGTGTCAATGTTCAAAACATATTTGAAAGAATTCTCTTTAGTAGGGTAACACTAGTAGAAAGATGTAGTTAGAACTAGTGACTAAAGTCAAAGAGAAATCTTTAGTAAGAAGAACCTTAGTGGGAAACTAAGCAATAATAGAAAGACATAGTTAGAACAACTGGTGACTGATGTGAGAAATTATCCATGAGAGGAATCTCAATAGTGACACAAGTGACAATAGGTAGATGTAGTTAGAACAACCAGTGACTAAAGCTTAAGAGATCTTCTATGAGAGGAATGACATTTTTTCCTTTTTTAAATTTTAAATTTTATTTTTTTATTTTTCCATTTTTTTGGTATTACCAAGGTGCATATTTCTAGGTTTTCACCAAGATAATAATTTTTACAAGACATTTTACAATTTTTAGAACTTCTTTAGAAAATATGAGCTCTCAAGAAGGATCATATCATTTTGTTCTAGTGTCTAGAAAGGTGTAGGAAAAGATGTAGTAGCAAGTTGGTGAATAAGAAGAGATGGATAGGCAAGGAGTATGAAGCAATTGAAACTAATCCTCAAGAATTGGCTATCCAAGAGTACCCAAGCTAAGGAAATAGTAAGATAGCAATATGAAGTGGGTTTTGGATAATCAATTAAAGTCAGTGAGTGAGATAGCATAATGTCATGGAAGAAAGTAATCTAAAAGAGTGGATATGTCAAGAGGCCTCTACAAAACATATTCTTTTCTCTTTTGATCAAGACCAAGGGGTCAAGTAGATAGGATAGTTATAAGAAATCATATAAGGTAAAAGCTCATTATGGAGGCTATGAGTGAGTGACTTGGGATAAGAAGGATCATACTAGGAATCCTAGTGAATAAGATAACCAATGCTCACAAATAACTCAATAGTGTCAAGATCACGGAGGAAAGATGGAATAGATGGATTATGGAAGAATTATGCATGACACCTATTTTTTAGGTTTTTATCATGTTACTTGCCTAGTGTGCTACAAGAAGTGGTTTTCACTGTAGGAAGGATTTATTTATCTTTACCTTTGCTACCAAGGTGCCCGTTTCTAGTTTTTCACCAAGGCACATTTTTTTTGTTGGATTTTTTAGATTTTTTGGAAAGAATTCAGATCTTTTTCAATTCAAATAGTGATCCTATTACAAGGATAAGTCATGATAAGCCAAGACCATATAAATGTATGCTCAAAGATTTTGATAGGGTAATGGAAGGGAGATACTAGAAAAGATATATGGAGGGTAAGTTTTTAGGCTATGGATGAGATAAATGGGATGGAAGGATAAAAGGTGGGAGGATAGAAGGTGGAGTGGATAGGGTATTGAAAGGGATGAGCAAGGATATAAGAAAAAAGGGGTAATATCAACATTAACACACACCTTGAAGGGTAGTGGAATGATAGTTTGAGGTTTAGATGTATCAGGTGGTAGAAAATTTTTGGAGGAAGGTGGACTGGAGGGCTTCAAAATCTTTCGAGGAAGATGTCTAGAAGAAGATGAAGTGAAAACATTCAGAAGTTGGAATGTCAACTTTGATTTTTTTTGAATATTCAAGTCTTTCAAGAGAGACTTGGGAATCCATATGGATTTAGAGTATTATTCACTTTTGGATGCCTTAGAACATATTTCTTCAATGATGGATTTAAGAACACATATTTTCTTCGATTTTGTTCTTTTGCTAATGGACCTCTGTGGTCTCTTGAATAGTTCTATTATTTCATTCAAATGTCAATTAGAGGAGACATAGTGATCATTTTAAAATGTATTCTCATGTTTATTCTTAAGTTGATTGTCCAAATTACTTCCAAATGGCTTGGGACTTCTGGATTAAGAAGGTTGATATGGCAAGTTTAGATGGAAAGCTTTATGTAAAGGATTCAAGGATTTGTGCCTTTTTTTATCTTGAGGTAGGGTATTTGAAGTAGGTTATGAGTTAATAGTTGAGTTAGGAGATGGAGGAACATAAGGTCCCAAAATAGATGGAAGGTTTGAAGGCTTTGTCTTAGATCGATAAGGACAAAGAATATATTTAGAAGAAACAAATGGATAGTGGATAGGGATATCAACATCCTTAGAGTGAGAAACATGACATAGGCCATTAATAGACTCATGAATAACTTTAATAGGAGAAAAACATTTGATAGGAGAACTTAAAACTTGAGTATAATTTTGAAGTGAGTGTGGAGAAGTAGAACAAGAGGGGATACTCTAATCTTGACAATGATTTTTAGATAGCATAGGAGAAGTGTTTTTCTCATGATCTTTAGTAATTTTATTAGGGATGGTGGAAGGAATATCATGATATTTCCTAGTAAATAGGCATGATATGAGAGATGGAGGATTATTTGGCTCTTGAGATGGAGGAATGACATCTTGAGGGATATGAGAGGGTTCTTGATCTTGATCTTTAGATCTTTTATATAAAATCACCTTGACATGGATCCACTTCTAAGGACAAGGTAGAATGTGGAGTTTGCATGGTAGGCTTTTGAAGAGATAGTGAAGGGCTAGTTGGAGTGGAAATAATAGGAATAGCAATGAATGAAGGTTTTGGATCTCTAGTATGAGTAGAATGGAAGATGTTTGCAACTGAGTCAAGATTAGCTTGGGTTTCTTTTACAGGTAGCCCTTGAGGGTACACATAGTTAACAGAAAAAGCATTAGGTGTTGTATTTGGTGGAGGTATGTTGGAAATATTATATGCTTTAGAAAGTGATTGCATGTTGGAAGTAGTAGAATTTGCATTTGAACCATTACTAGACATGGTTTCATGAGGTTGATCAAGCTTGAGGGTAGCATCTTTGATAGATAAGTTCTTAACTTTTTGAATTATGCCAACATCAAATAGATCTTGGGATTTTATTTTTCAACTCCATGCAATGTGAAGTTTTATGTAGATTATGTCTATGATAGGCACAATTATTACTCATCAAGAAGACTCTAGCCAAAGTGACTTCAGGTACAACAATGAGTTTCTTTAGAAGAAGTTCTTCCAAAGTTGATTCATAAGATCTTCCCAAAGGGGTGAAATCATGCTTTGGTTTAGGTTCCCAAGGTTTTTCTTCAAAGATATTTATGGATTTCTTGGGTGTTTGTGGATTGTTCTTAGATATCTTGGATTCAAGATCAAAAGAATTTATTTATTTTTGTCATAGGAGGAAGGGAAATAATCTCACAAGGAGAATTTTATCAATGATGTTTCATCTTCCTCCTTCAGTCTTTGAAGTTGATGCTCATTGATTGGATTTGTTTCTTCATGTTTGCAATAAGTATCTCTTCTTCCTCACTAGGAATGTTGAATTTAAAGCATTTTTTGTTAGCCATTGTGATGTCCTAGGTTTATGTGAACAACCACACATAAAAGGTTTGATAGGTTTAGAGAAGACCATACCTAAAACATTGTCTCAAAGTAGGTGTAAGTGCTAACAAGGGTGATGTTTTCCGAGGTACAATTAGTTAAAAGAGTAGCTAGAACAACTGAGAGATTGACTATTATGATAGCAATGGATAACAACATAGTAGAACAAGTAGAATAGCAAAGAAAAGAGTAGGTTCAGATGTGAGTCACAAGTGTTCAACCAAGATAGTTTAGTTTCATATAGTTGTAAATAGAGTTCTGTAGGGAGTATTCTTAACATAGACTAGTGAAGATTCAAGAAGATAGTAGAGTTATCATTTTTTAGCAGTTTCTCATCAGATGTTTAACTGACCATTTCAACAATTTTGACCTATTTGATGTTTATGTAGATTTTGGACTTTAAATACTCAAGCATGCCAAACACATCAACAATCCTATCAAAGCTTTCAACTAGGATATACAAAGATCAACTATAGGGTGTCTTGGATATACACAAGGTATGTGAGGCCAAATCAGTAGATGAAAAAAAATAATGCCACACAGCTAGGGGAGATGATAACCAAAATCTCCACCTTCACTTCCCAAAGGTATAATGTTCTTTGGGGCTTAGCTAAAAGTTTCAATATTATACTTTTAAGAGAGGTGTCTTTTAATTGGCCTTCTGATATTTATACTCTACCAGAACATAGGAGTTGAGGTCATCCTAAGGGGTGATGAAATCCCCAAGTAGGCCTCCTAAAAAATAACATAAGTCCACTTATTTCTTGTGCACTCAGCATCACCCAAAGGTATGAGAGGAGTTAATATGTGAGTGGTCCTGGGGTTTGAAAGGCACTTGTTATTTCCCAATGAATCTTTAGATTTTGTAATCTACTCTTCAAGACACTCATTTCTAGAATGCAAAGTTCTTTCCAACTTACAATGCCATCAATATAATAAATTGAGAGTTCATCAACAAAAGTAAATCAAGCATAATCAACATAAGAAATCAATAGGGAAAATAAACAATTCCTTTATCCATTCAATATTGAATGAGTGTTCTTTTTAAGAACCAAACTTGAATGTTAAAGATTCACTCCAATGAAAGCATGTAAATTTCCTTTAAGCATTCAAGATTGTGTTTTAGCATGCATTCTAATGAAAACTTTAGATTTTAGTTTATGGCATTCAAGACCGATTTTAGCAACATTAACTCAATGAAAGATTTGTCAATTTATTAAGATACCCAGGATTGAATTTCATTGTTTTAAGTTTGAAGACATTCAAGATTGTGTTTGGATTTTGGATTTAATTGCAACATTTATTCAAAGACAAATGATTAATCATTCAAGTTCATTTCTTCCTAATTTAAAGTTCTCCAATGTCTTCTTCCTTGTGTTGGAAATATTGATTGAAAAGCTTATTATTGAAGATCAAAGAGGGAGATTGTTGCAAAGAAGGAAAATTGTTGTTTTCAATCATTGTTTTGTCATTGATGTCAAACTTGCTATTTGTAGGAATGACATTTTCTTATAAGATCCAAGTACTATCACTTAGTTGATTGATGAAGAGGATTCGATCAACAAGACATAACAAGAGCACCTAAGGGAAAGGTTGAGTTATGATTTTGTAATGAAGTGCAAGGATTAGTTAAGAAAATGGTTAAATGATGTATTGATAACATACTCAAAGATATAGAGGTTGGTCACACTTAGAAACATTGGAGGAAGAAGTTGTAACAAGGATAACTGCAAAGCTTAAACTAAGATAATTAGTGGGTGCTAAGCAAGTTGGTTGAAGCTGAAAAAAATCTTAGTTGGAGCCGAGTAAGAAGAAATTTTAGTGTGTGTCGAGTGATCTTTAGGTGTCAAGTGAAGTTTAGGTGCTAAGCATCAAAAAACCTAAGTTGGTGCTGAGTGATCTGAAGTTTAGGTTACCTTGAATTTTGTGAACTAGTTGAAAGATAAGGATGATGAGCTAGTGGCACAAAATTTTATGTAAACCATTTTTGAGCAAATTCAAGAGGATTATTCAAGAAGTTTCTAGAGTAAACAAAATATGGGTTAGATGCAATGAATCCTACCTAATCCATATGAATTGAAATTAAAGAATGCAATAATTGAGTGGGAGAAAAACTCCAAGACTTCTATTTAAGGAGTCATAGACCAAGAAGCAAATGTTGTTGATGCTGCTATTGCAAAAGAGCCAAATTGCGAAGTAGTTAGAAGGTTGTCAAGAAGAAGATGTCTAGAAGAAGGAAGAGCATAGAGGCTCTACTTATACAAGTGGTTAAGAAGATATGATTGCACTATTACAATGAGCATGAAGACTCAAGGAGACTAAGCTTGAAAGGAGGCCAAGCTGTTAGAATTGCAGAGATTGAAGACCAAGCAATGGTATGAGCTAAGAAGTGATCTAAGATTTGTAACTTGAGTTGTATGCTATAGTTAGGTCAAAGATTTTCTAATACTCTCTAGCAATTGTATTAGATATGAAAATCCTATGGACTTAGGTTGGCCTAATAGCCATTTGTAAATCATTTAACAGGGTGGCATTCCAAGTGAATGTTCTAAAGTCCTCTAACCAGGCCCACTTCTAATAGGGTGGTTAAATCCTCTAACAAGGCCATATTTAATAATGTGTTGTAAGCCTTTAACAGGGTAGGCCTTTCATAGAGCATCACATTAGAAGAGTGAGAATTGAAGAGCATGTTACTGGTGGTTTTTTCCAAATTGGGTTTCCACGTAAATCACTGTGTTATGTGTTGATCTTCTATGTGTTATGCTTGCATGTTGATTTATAGTAACTTGCTAGTTAGAAAAGTTAAAGCTTGGATGAATGAATGAATGGGCTCAATATTCTTAGTGAAAAGTTTGAATAGGACATTTTGGACCTTGAATAACTAATTCACCCCCCCCTCTTAGTTATTCTAAAGCATTTCTAACAATTGGTATCAAAGCCATCTTCTGATTTAGTTTGAAGGTACTAGAAGTAGGAAGATCAAGATATCCAAGAGAGAAGTTCCCAAGCTCAACAAAGACAACTTTGCTACATGGTAGAGTCTAATGAAATTTGCACCTTGGATCAATAGGTGATTATGCACAAACCTCAATTGGAATATAACATGTAAATCTAGCTAGACCTCTCATTGTAGATGATTTGAACAAAAGGAAAGAGCACAATCAAGCAATGTTGGAGATTGCCTCTACACTTAGTTATGCAAAATATGATGACATCAAAGATTGTGACACTACATTGAAGATGTGGAAAACCTTGTTACATATCTATGGAGGAGATCAGAATATATAGAGAGAAAAGAGAGAAAGTCTAAGAGGAAAGTTTGATGACATGGAAATGGGGGAAAGTGAAAATGCTACTAGATATGTTGCTAGAATAAAAGAAGTGGTAAGTGCAATAAGAAGTCTAGGTGGTCACTTGGAAGAAGAAATTTTCATCAACAAATACTTAAGAACTTTGCTCCCTATCTATGCTATTAGAGTTTTAGCCATTCAAGAGCTAAGGTGTGTACAAAGAAACACACTAACCTTTAAAGGAATAGTGGGAAGACTTACTGCATTTGAATTGTCCAATTTTGATAACTAGAGACCTGCAAACCTTGAATCTTCTTTCAAGACCAAGTTGATAATAAAAGACATTGAGGAGGAGACATCAAGCAAGAAGAGAAGAAAGGGAAAACATGCATCCATTGATAGCAACATAGATGAGAAAGATGTGGAACAGTTAGAAGCACTACTGGCTAGGAAATTTAATAGAGGCAAAGGTAAATTCAAAGGTAAGCTCCCTATCATATGTTTCAATTGCAATGAAGTAGGTCATATTGCTGCAAGATGTATACAGAAGAAGAACTACAAAGAAGGAAACAAGTACAGGAACAAAATAGAAGATGATAGAAAAGACTACAAAGAAAAAGGCAAGAGATGCTACATTATTGAAGAAGATTTTGATGAGAATGATGATGAAGTAGTCTATGTGACCATGAAGGATGAATTAGATAAAGATGAAAATGAAGCAATAGCACTGGTTACCTTTGTGAATAAGAATGACAAGTGGTTCATAGATAGTGGATGCTCACATCACATGACATGAGATAAAAGTAAGTTCATTACCTTTACTCAATATGATGAAAATATAGATTTGGCAATGATGCTCTATGTCAAATCAAAGGAAAAGGCTCTATTAAACTCACAGAGAAAATTTCATGTGATAATGTATACTATGTTGAAGGATTGAACTACAACTTGTTGATTGTGTCATGGTTAGGTAATGTATGTTGCAAAGTAGAGTTTGGAAACAAAACTACCAAGATCTATGACACTGAAGGAAATTTGATAGGAAAAGGTGAACAAACTAGGAGTAATCTATTTTACCTAGATATGGAAGATGAAAAATTTCTTATTGTTAGACTTGATGATGTGTGGTTGTGGCATAAAAATCCATGTCATGTTAATTTTGATAATCTAATTAGCATTAGCAAAAAGAACAAAGTCAGAGGGTTGTCCAAATTAAAGAAACCTGAAAACACAATGTGCAAACAATGTCAACTAGGGAAGATGACTAAGTCTAGCTTCAAAAGAAAAACATACACTTCCAAAGAAGTACTAGAGTTAGTCCATACAGACTTATGTGGTCCAATAGAAGTGCAAAGCTACCTAGGAGACATATACATAATGCTATTTGTAGATGACTATTCTAGGATGATGACTACTATATTTTTAAAGAAAAAAATCTAATGCATTTCAAATGTTTAAGTGGTATTTGGCCAGAGTTGAGAAGGAAATAGGAAAGAATATGAAATGCCTAAGGTCAAATAGAGGAGGTGAGTTCACATCAAAAGAATTCGAAATATTCTGCAATGACGAAGGCATCGAAAGATAAACATCAGCACCAAAGGCTCCACAACAGAATGGTATTGCTGAAAGAAGGAATAGGTTAGTGATTGATTGTGCTAAAACCTTGATGATGGAGCAAATTGTTGCACTAAAGTATTGGAGAGAAGCTGTAAGTACTATAGTCTACATGCTGAATAGAGTTCAAATCAAGAAAGGTACAAATGCAACACCCTTTAAATTATGGTATGGTCATTCACCTAATGTTAAACATTTCAAAGTATTTGATTGTAAATGCTATATTATTAAAGATAATAGAAATGGAAAGTTTGATGCAAAAATTGATGAAGGCATATTCCTTGGATACTCCACTAGAAGTAAGGCATATAATTTTTTGAACACTAACACTAACAAGATTGTGGAGAGTGTAAATGTAAATTTTGATTAGCATTCAAAAGTTTAGGTTGATGAAACTAATCAATTAGAGGATTATAGATCCTTTGTATACTTCTATGGAGGAATGAATATTGAAGACAATGTTGCAAATCAAGTTGGGAGTTAGCAACAAATTTCAATATTAGTCGAGTCACAACCAGTGAATGCTAAGCTGTATTTAGAAGTTGAGCTACAGAATGTAGAAAATGCACATTCTGGTTCTAAAAATAGTACACATGAGAGAAATGATGAAGTGTCAGATGAAGAAGAACAAAATGACTCTAAAGATGAAGGATCAAATATGGAAAGAAGGATAGAACCAAGGTTAGCCAAGTATGTGAGAACAAGGATGTCAGACCAATGACAAGGAATAGGCTTAGGAATGAGTCATGTTTGCTAAGTAAGGTTGAACTTAAAATAGTGAAAGATGCACTACGAGATGATGACTAGTATAAAGCTATGGAAGAGGAAATAGATCAGATTGTGAAGAACAAAACATGGACCCTAGTTCCTACACCAACTGATAAGAATGTGATTGGTACCAAATGAGTGTTTAGCAAAAAACTTGATGAGAATGGTGAGATAACAATAAACAAAGCTAGACTAGTTTGCAAAGGCTATGCACAAGAAGAAGGACTTGATTATGGGGAAACATTTTCCCTTGTTGCAAGAATGGAAGGAGTAAGAACATTGCTTGCATGTGTTGCATACAAAGGTTTCAAAGTCTACCAAATGGATGTGAAGTCTACTTTTCTAGATGGTATACTGGAAGAGGAAGTCTATATAGAATAACTAGAGGGATTTTTTTATGATAAAAAAAAGAACATGGTCTGCAAACTACATAAGGCACTTTATAGATTGAAGCAAGCAGCTAGAGGATGGTATGAGAGACTGCACAAATATCTTGTGAAGATAGGATTTGAGAGAATGCATGAAAATAGCAACTTGTACATGAAATCTAAAAAAGGTAAAGACATTTTGATATTAGAAATCTTTTTTGATGATATAATATTTGGGGGAAAAAAAGTTCTATACAAAGATTTTGCTAATCAAATGAAGCATGGCATATTTGTGACCCAATCCAAATACATCAAGGAGATACTCAGGACATTTGGGTTAGAAGACTCAAAACTAATTAGCACACCAATGGCAACAGGACATAAGTTATCCAAGAATGATGAGTTTGCTGAAGTAAATCAGACATTGTATAGATCAATGATTGGAAAGCTGCAATATATTGTACATAGTAGACTAGACATTGCATTAGCTATTAGAATAGTGGCAAGATTTTCTACAAATCCAAGAGAAAATCACTTAATGGCAGTAAAGAGAATACTAAGGTACCTAAAAAGAATCAATGACTTTGGTTTGTACTACAAGAGGAGTGAAAATTTTGAACTAAAAGCCTGCACTAATGTAGATTGGGGAGGTAACATTGATGATAGAAAAAGTACCAGTAGAGGAGCACTTTTCTTGGGAAAAAAGTTGATTACATGGACCAGAAAAAAGAAAAGTTACACCTCACAGTCCACTACTGAAGCTAAATATGTTGCAACTACTATAAATTGCACCAATATTGTATGGATCAAACATTTGTTGCAAGATATGAAGGAAGAGGTAAATGAGCCTGTGATACTTTATTGTGATAATACAAGTGTTATCAACATATCAAAGAACCCTGTAATGCATGCTAAAACCAAGAACATTGCAATCAAGTATCACTATGTAAGAGAATTGGTGGAAGAAAAACAAGTGAAGATAGAATATGTTGGCTCAAAGGAGTAGATTGCTAACATCTTCACAAAAGCACTACCTAAAGATGCTTTTGAGTATCTTATAGGTAAGTTAGGGGTGATACCCTTAGCAAAGGCTACTTGAAGCAAAACAAGAATGCCCTACATCAAATGAGGTTAATGTTAAAGATTTTATACATTGATGTAGAGGATGTTTACTTTAGGATTCATGCCTAAAGTACTGGAAGTGCTAAGGTTCCAAATTAGTCATAAGCGAGGTGATAGAGGGAGAAATAGAAAGAACTTGCAAAAGCTACATTTGTATAATAATATGCTAATATGTCTTTGGCATTGTTGTCAAAGAGGGAGAAGTTGTAAGAAATGGATCAACAAGTATGTGGTCAAAAGTATGAGGGAGATATTGATCAAAGGGAGAAACTGATCAAATGAAGATAGAATGAAAAGTTGATAGAAATAATTAAAGTTGATCAGAATAGAGTATAGAAAAAGACGAGCAATACAAAGAGAGAACAAAGAAATGATATAGCAGCTAAGAGGGAGAAGCAGAAATGAAGCAATCGAGATAGTAGAAGGAGATGTGAAAATTGATGGTAATACAATTACTTTTTGACATCTAACTTATTGTTCTAACCTAGTTAGCTTGTGGTTGAATAGTTTAGTCTGATGGTTGATTAGTTTGGTTTGCCATTAATGCTAAAGAGGGAGATTGTTGGAAATACTAATTGAAAAGCTCATTATTGAAGATCAAAGAGGGAGATTGTTGCAAAGAAGGAAGATTGTTGTTTTCAATAACTTTTTTTTCATTGATGTCAAACTTGCTATTTTTAGGAATGACATTTTTTTATAAGATCCCAGTACTATCACTTTAGTTGATTGGTGAAGAGGATTTGATCAACAAGATGTAACAAGAGCACCTAAGGCAAAGGTTGAGTTATAATGTTGTAATGAAGTGCAAGGATCAGTTAAGAAAATGGTTAAATGATGTATTGATAACATACTCAAAGATACAGAGGTTGGTCACACTTAGAAACATTGGAGGAAGAAGTTGTAACAAGGATAACTGCAAAGTTTAAACTAATATCATTAGTGGGTGCCGAGCAAGTTGGTTGAAGCCAATCAAATTCTTAGTTGGAGACAAGTAACAAGAAATTCTAGCATGTGTCGAGTGATCTTTAGGTGCCAAGTGAAGTTCAAGTGCCAAGCATCAGAAAACCTAAGTTGGTGCCGAGTGATCTTCAGGTATTGAGCATCAGGAAAAACATACTTGATGCCTAGTAGCATAGTATGTGCCAAGCACAAGTATTTCAATAGTGTCAAGATGTTGCATTATTCTAAATAACGAAGATGCACTAAATTTGAGCCAACAAAGTGGTTACCTTGAATTTTGTGAACTAGTTGGAAGATAAGGATGATGAGCTGGTGGCATAGAATTCTATGTAAACCATTTTTGAGTGAATTCAAAAGGATTATTCAAGAAGTTTCTAGAGGAAACAAAATATGGGTTAGATGCAATGAATCCTACTTAATCCATATGAATTGAAATTAAAGAATGGAAGCATTGAGTAGGAAAAGAACTCTGAGAATTCTATTTAAGGAGTCATAGACCAAGAAGCAAATGCTACTGCAAAAGAGCCAAATTGCGAAGTAATTAGGAAAGCGTCAAAAAGAAGACATCTAGAAGAAGGAAGAGCATAGAGGCTCTACTTTTACAAGTGGTTGAGATGATTGGACTGGTATAATGAGCATGAAGACTCAAGGAGATTAAGCTTGAAAGGAGGCCAAGCTATTAGAGTTACATAGATTGAAGACGATGCAATGGTATGAGCTAAGAAGTGATTTGAGATTTACAAGTTGAGTCGTATGCTATAGTAAAGTCAAAGATTTTCTAATACTCTCTAACAATTGTATTAGATATGAAAATCCTATGGACTTAGGTTGGTCTACCAACTATTTGTAAATCCTTAACAGGGTGGCATTCCAAGTGAATGTTCTAAAGTCCTCTAACTAGGCCCACTTCTAACAGGGTGGTTAAATCTTCTAACAAGGTCACATTTAACAATGTGTTGTAAGCCTTTAACAAGGTAGGCCTTTCACAAGACATCACTTCAAAAGAGTGAGAATTGAGTAGCATGTTACTGGTGGTTTTTTCCAAATTAGGTTTCCATGCAAATCACTATGTTATGTGTTGATCTTCTATGTGTTATGCTAGCATGTTGATTTATAGTAACTTGGTAGTTAGAAAAGTTAAAGCTTGGATGAATGAATGAATGGGCTCAATATACTTAGTGAAAAGTTTGAATAGGACATTTTGGACCTTGAATAACTGATTTACCCCCCCTCTTAGTTATTTTAAAGCACTTCTAACAACTTGCCACTTTCCACAGACTTGCAATAAATGTTTTTTGATTAAAAATCCAAGACTTACATCTTGAGTTAAATTTTTTTTTTAATGAAAATACATAAAAAAAAAATCAAAAATATAATTTAGAGAAAAGAAATCCAATTTTTTTACTGTGATCTCCTAATAGCATCCCAAACCTACAATAAAAGTTTCATATTAAAATTTTCTGATTTATGTGATAAATTAATTTTCTTATGAAACATCAAAAAATTTATTAAAAATAGACATTTGATCAAAAAAATTGAAATTTTTACTGGAAGGTCTTGAAAGCTTCACAAATGTTTAATAACATTTCTAGATCAAAATTTCATGATTTGGGTTATAAATGAATTTTTTAGTGAAAAATCATTAAAAAATTATGAAAAATATAATTTTCATTAGGAAGATCTGAAATTTTTACTGGAAGCTCTTGAAACTCTCCCAAAAATGCAATAAAATTTCTAGTTCAAAATTTCATGATTTGGGTGATAAATGAGTTTTTTTTATGAAAAACATTAAAAAATTACTAAAAAGAGAATTTTGATTAGAAAAATATGAATTTTTTTTGTGATCCACACATATCTAGAAAAACCCAAAAAAATTGATATTTTTATTTTGTGTTGCACATATGCATATAAATTTGCATAAAATAATTCATTTCCCAATTCTTTGATTTGAGCCCAAAATTATTTTTTGAATGAAAAATCATAAAAAATTATAAAAATATCAATATCAATCCAAAAAGTCTAATATTTTTTGGTAGCTTGAAAACATCAAGATAAACCTACAAAACAAATTTCATTAATAATTTCCATGTCTTTTAGGAGATATGAAAAAATCTTTAAAAATTTATAGGCAAAAATTAATCAACATTTGAAAAGTTTGAATTTGAGGCTAAATATTAGGTTTAGCCCCATGATGGGCGTTAGGAATGTATATGTGAAATGTGGGTCTCAGATCCTCACACACTTCAACATGATCATTATGTGAAGAATCATCCCTGAATGAACATGAGATTGTTCATCCAAAATAACCAACAGGTTGATCTGTTGCCTCCTAACTAGAATGATTTTGCCTTTGCTCTTAGAACAAGAAGTGGGAAACTAGACCTCTAGAATGAAGGATTTTAAGCTATATGAGATATGCAAGATTAATCTTAATGTATGCAAGATTATTCTAAGGATAAGAAAGAACAATTAATCTAAATGGATGCTTTATTGAACTATATGAGATTGATATGCAAGAATATTAAGCTAAGAATGCAAGATAAAATGAGTAGATATCCTAGCATATGTTTGATGCAAATTAAATTCAACCTATTTTAATGATGAATCAAAGACTTCTTAAATAGAACACTAGAATCAATTAACGGCCAAGATTAATTAGAATGGATGGTCAAGATTGAAGATAAGACTCAGTCATAATGGAAGATTCCTTATGAAAAGGAAGTTACCTGATTGCTTTTGAGTTAAGAAAAGGAGTTAACTATTTAAATTTTGAGTTGAAAAAGGAGTTAACTGATATAATTCTTTTTCTAATTTTTAGTTCACCCATAGTTTCCATTTCTAAACTGAAGAGAAGATTTGGAGAGAATATTTAATTTAATAAAATAGAATATGACCTCACAAATGGATAAACTTTAATTAATTGAATAATTAGATTCAATAATTGAAAAGAGGAAATATATTATTAATTCAAATATATTTAATTCCTTTTTACATTAGCAAAATAAGTAATTTTAATTTAATCAAAGTATGAACACTTATAATTTAATTAAATTAAATCAACAAGTTTATTATAACTAATTTGAGTCAATACTTAGAAATTACATAAATAATGTGATTAATGTAGATTAGGGTTTTTTGCATTTGACACCTAGGTCAAGTAGTGATTATTTAGAATTAGAATTGCCTAATAAAATAAGAATTAGGAATGATTGAATATACCATAATTGGTTAATATGCAAATGTGCCAATTTTGGGGTATTATAGATACCACCTTTCTTTTGCTAAATCTGTAATCCAAAAAAGAATTTTATTTCTTCAAACATAATCATCTCAAATTCTTTACTCATTTTTTTTGAAAATGCTTTGTACAAGTCATCATTTCTTGTGAATAAGATATCATCAACAAATATTTCTGCCAACATAATCCTTTTATCTAGTCCTTCTTTGATATACAGACTATTATTATCATTTGTTCTTGAAAGCCAATCTATATCAAGTAATTATGAGGTCTTTCATACTAAGCTCTTGGAGCATGCTTGATTCCATATAATTCCTTGTGTAATTTCCAAACCATGTCCCTTTCGCTAGGATCTACAAAACCTTCTGGTTGCAAGAATTCCATTTAAGAATGTAGATTTTACATCCATTTGGTATACTTTAAATCCTCTATGAGCTACATATGCTAGTAGAGTTCTAATACCTAATCTTGCAATAGGAGAAAAAGTTTCACCATAATCAATACCTTCTTCTTGAGAATAGCCATTACACACCAACCTTGCTTTGTTTCTAGATACTTTTCCATCTTCATTCAAATTGTTGCCCACTTCATGCCAATTAAATTTTTATCCTTGGGTCTAGGAACAAGAGTATAAGTTTTATTCTTCTCTATTTGTTCTATTTCTTCATTCATTGATTTAATTTAACTTTCATTTTCCAAAGCATCTTTAACACTTCTAGGTTCGAATTCAGCAAGTAAATATGTACCTTTTAATTTGCTTCTTGTCATTGTTCCATTAGACTTGTCTCTAATGATCTGATCAGGTGCATGATGCCTTCTGACATATCTTGCTAACACAGGTTCTTTAGATTTGGAATGAGTTTCATTTATTTCATCATGAACTTCAGTTTCGAGCTCAGGTCCTATTATTTGTGACTCAAGTCCTTCAGACTATGACTTGGGTTGCACTATCTGCAATTCAGTAACTGATGGAGATTTTTTGAACTTGAGAGGTGAAGCTTCTTTTCTTTTAGATAGATTTGGTAGGGTATCAAGTTCATGGTTAACAAATCTTCTATAATCTTTTGGCTCTTTGTTTCTTTCTTCTTCACTCTTTTTTGCAAACTCGTCAATTTTCACATGTGCACTTTCTATGGTTTTATGAGTAGAAAAATTCAACATTTGTATGCTTTACTTCTATAGGAGTATCTTAGAAATATTCCTTCATCACCTTGATATCAAAATTAACTTTTACTAGATTCTTTCAAGATAGTGTTTGCTACCAAATACTTTCAAGTAACTTACATTGGGTTTGTAGCCATACCATAGTTCATAAGGAGTTTAATTTGAGTCTTTCTTTAGTTGTACTTTATTCAAGGTATGAACTATAGTAATGATAGCTTCCTTCCAGTATTTGATTGCAATATTATTTTTTATCATAAATGTTCTTATACAATCCATGATGGATCTATTTCTTCTTTCAACTATGCCATTCTATGTATGTGTACCAGGGGTTGATACTTGTCTTTTAATTTCTTTTTCAATGCATAATTTATTGAATTTATTGGAGGTGAATTCACCACCTCTATCTAACCTCAAACATTTCAATTGCTTTCTAATTTCTTTTTCTACTCTTACCAAGTACCAGTTGAATTTTTTATAAGCTTTTAATTTTTGTTTTAGATACATTATGGTTATCATTCTAGAATAATCATCAACAAAAAGAATGAAACAAAATTTCTTCACTCTAACTTTCTATTCTAATAGTTCCACATATGTGTGTGTGCACAAGTTCTAAAACTTCTTCTAAATGATAGTTCTTGCTTTTGAAACTAGTCTTTCCCATCTTACCAATTTGGCAATTTTTGCATAGACCCATATCAAGTTTCTTCAAACTAGGAATACCTCTTACTCTTTTATGTTTTCTTATTTGAATCAAATTATCAAAGTTTACATGACATAATTTTTTGTGCCATAACCAATTTTCTTCTACTTGAACAATAAAGCATGAACTTTCACTAACATCAAGATAAAATAATTACCTTTTGTTTGCTTGCCAGATCCAACTAGATTTTATTTTCCATCCAATAGTTTGGCCTTTCCATTCATGAATTCTACCTTAAATCCAATTTCATTCAATTGTTCCACACTCAATAGATTATTCTTTAATCCTTTAACCCAATAAGAATTACCACATACAAGTTCTTTAGTCAAAGAAATATATCCTTTTCCTTTTATGTTATAAGGTTCATTATTTCTGAATCTCACACTACCACTATCATAATATTCCATGTGCTCAAATTTTGTTTTATCTCCAGTCATATGATGTGAACAACCACTATCAATAATCCATGTATCATTTTTGCTAACATGAGAGATAAGTTCCATTTTATCTCCTTCATCATCAAACTCTTTATTAGAATCTTTAGCCATAAAACAAGATTTCTTACTGTTGTCCTTGTAGTTCTTAAAATCCTTCTTGCCTTTGTGCTTATTTATTTTATTTTCATCCTTGTTTTCTTTTTTTGGACACTTTGTAGCAATATGACCAACTTCTTCATAAGAAAAATAGATCAGAGGAACCTTACCTTTATACATTCCTTTTCCTTTGGAATACTTTATTGCAAGTAGGGCTTTAACAACTTCAAGATCACTGTCTAAAATTTCTTTTGTTTCTTCTTCTTCACTTTTTGATTGACTGGCCTTTGATTTCTTACTCCTTTTCCTAAGTGACAATTTAGCTTCAAATGCAAACTCAATAAATTTGGAACTACAAACATAGTTATCATAGTTATCTAACTCAAAAGTTGTCAATCTTCCAACTAGAGCATCCAAATATATTTTGTTATTCGGATCACATCTCATCTCTTGAATAGCTAATACTCTAATTGCATAAATAGGAAGAAGAGTTTTGAGTACCTTGCTTACGATTGTGTTGTCATCAATGTCTCCTCTAGATGTTGATTATTTCCACATATTTTGCAACATTTTCATCTTCTCTAATTTTCATTTGATCAAAATGACCTTTGAGACTTTCTACTTTAGCTTTTCTTACATTTTCATCTCCTCCATAAATGTCTTTCAGTTTGGTGCACATGTCATGCATTATTTTACAGTCTTTTACTTCCTCAAATTCAATATAACTGAGAGTAGATGCATTATTAATCATCATGATGTTATGATTCTTCTTTTCGACAATATCTTCTACTGATAATGTTCCAATGAGAGTTTTGTATTTGAGGCATCAAGATATTTACAATCTGAGTCACTGATAGTAGCCAAATGTAACCTCATAAGTCCTTGCCATGCTGCAAAATTGGCTCTGTTCAACTTGGGAATCTCTCTTCTATAAGACACCTTGATCTTTAGCTTAGGTCCTTGAAACCTTCTCTACAAGCACCAAAAGTTCTGATACCAAATGTTGGAAATATAAGAGGAGTAGCTGTGAGGGCAGGGGTGAATAAGTTACTCTGAAAATATTTCCCAAATCCCTTAGATGTTAGCACAAAATGATTATGTTAAAACTTGATTCTATTGATGCTCGACAAATAAAGAAATGTTGTAACTCAGTAAACACTATAATTGCTTGGTAATTACCTAGCATACAAATCTTAAGATGTTACCTATGACTGCCATTACTTTAACTTAGCTATAAACATAGAAAAGAAATAGCATGAACACATTAGACACCAAGATTTAATGTGGAAATCCAATTTGGAAGAAACCACCAATTGCAACTAGTTACTATTTTCACTCTTTTGAAGTGAGCCCTATTAGGAGCCAACCATGTTAAAGGTTACAAAATACACTATTGGGTGTGACCTTGTAACAGGATTTAATCACCTTGTTAGGAATGGCCTTGTTAGAGGTCTTTATAAAATTCAATAGAACAACCACCTTGTTAGATGATTTACAAATAGTTATTAAGTCAATTCTATTAAGAGATTTAGATCACTGCTACAATGATTAGAAAGTAACAATGACATGACCTGATTTGGATGCAACAAAATTGCTAATTACAAATCTCAATTCTAGTTTCTATACTTGATCCTTCATGATTCATTATATATTTTTAGCTTCACAAGGATATTATGCTTATCCTTTTGATTTTCTTCTTGTTTTCATCATCAAATCTTCAATACTTTCACATATCCATCTTTTTACTTCTAATCCTCAACTTGACCTTTTATTTATATTTTTCATATTGTCAAGTCAACTCAAATGCAACTTGCAATAACTAATATTCATCTTTTCAGTTAGCTAGAACTAATAATCAAATCAATTGAACTCAATATGCCAAAACAAGAAAATGCTTTGTTAGCCGACCCTTCTGGTAGACACTAACTCAAAAACAATTTTCATATGTTAACCAAGTGAACTTGATTAACACTGCATACTTTCATAAATCCTTTGGTAATTGAGTGAGCTCAATTAGCATTGGTTCCATCCAACATTTTTTTCATTAACCGAGTGAGCTCAATTAAAACTCATCTTCTATAGGCTTTCCTTGAATGCTTGAGTGAACTCGGTAGATACTACCTTTTGAATTAAAAAAACTCTAGAATGCTTAGTAGACATAGAAAATTGTCTTCACTACCCAAGTGAGCTTGACATAAAGTAACTGACAATGATATGATATTTTGTGTAACATCAAATACAAAACACAATTATTCAATTGTATTCAAGATCATTTAACATGAAGTGGCATATATTTTTATTTATTTAAGAAATAGACATTGAAGAACAATATCATAAATGATTGTTATAGATATCTTATATAACATGCATGAACATAATTTTGGATATGAAAATTTCTGCAATAATCCATTTCTATTAAAAAAAGACATTTTTTTAATATTTAATCCTCAACTATAAGACAACTAAATGAAATTGATGCTTTAAAGGAAAAAATCTAAAGTTATGTTTATTACATCTGATATATCTAATAAAGAGGAATCATGAAGTATTCCTTATCTGAATCTAAATTGAGAAAAGAAATGTAGTTAAGTATAGTAGAACCATTTACTCATCTATTAGCTGGATAAGTGAAGTGAAAGAACTTAGTGTTTTGTATCTATAAATGCATATATTATGAAAGTCAAACTACATGAGCTATTTTGTATAGATATAAATAATTCAAAAATGTATCTAATGATGTTAGTGAGTAGATAATTATCTCCATTTCATTATGTTCTGTAAGTATTGGAGTGTAAATGGTCTAAAATATGGGTGGTATGGGTCTCTATTGAAAACACAAGCTACCTAGTGTAGTGTTTAACTAGACCTAAAAATTAGGTTACCCTTGATTCTTCCACTTGTAGGACTGAACCAATCAGTTTAAGAATTTGAGAAACAAAAGGTAAAACTCTAGTTGAATCCCTTTGAGTTTGAACCATCTAGAAGAGAAATGGGATACAACTTGTTCAACTATATCATATGCCAGATTAGTGTTTGGAAAGAAGTTACAAAAATGAGTAATGTGTATTAGTTGTGAATCTATAATCTATAATGATTCATGTCTTTCATCATCTTCCATCTCGACTAAATTGAAAATAGTTTCATTGATTTTACCTAATTTTTATGCCACTCCTTAGGAAGTTCCTTGGTGAAATATGGAAGCTATAATAGTATAGAATCATAGTCCCAGAGACCTTGTGTAGCTATTTAGCTTAGTTCTAGTTCTCATTGATCAATTTCTAGGTTGCCAAAAATGACATGTTGTAATGCCTTGCCTAGAGATCCTTGAAAACAAGGATAAATATAAGCCAAGCTTAAAAAAGTGAAATAAAAAAATTACAAGTATGAATGCACATGAAAACATCATACAGGGATTAAAAATATTGCAAAGTAAGACTTCACAAAAAATTTGAGCAACCAACAATCTCCAAACAATACAACCAAACAAAAATGAGAAGCTATGGAAGATGCAGAATTGAATTCAAATCAGACATCCTAAATTCAAAATGCAATTCCAAAGGATTACAGAACACCTAAGAGGGTAGCAAAAACACTTCCCAAAAAGTTTGGGTCAAACCAAAAAGTACATGTTGTCTACTCGGATAGGTTTTGTACAAAAATAGGTGATACTTTAAATTAGCATTAGGTGATACTTTCCAGTATCACATGATATTTCTCAAGGAGGATGGTACTCTCAAGCTTTGGGTGACACATCTCTCAAGGGTTTAAAAAACTTTACAAAAATTGTATGATACTTCTTCAATGAGGGTATGATACTGGAAAGTATTGGACAATATTTCTCTAAGAGGCATGCAACACAATCAAGGAATGCATGATAGAATGATATTGGGTGTGTGACACATTATTATATCACTCCATGCTAACACATGGTCACCCAAGAACACACAAAAAAACTCTTAAGGAAAGACTAGACAATGAAATAGAGTTCATAACCTCTACACTGGTGAGCACCAGATCCACAATTCAAGGCATAAACACTCAAACACAATGCTGAAAGATTGAAACCCAATCTAACCATCTAATAGTTAGTGAAGGGAAAGTACAAAGGGAAACATTGAAATCTACAAAACCAGCATTGCAATAACTGAAATAACATCTCAATGTATAGTACAATCAAACTCAGTACATGATTCCTCCCAAACATAATAGCATCATAAGGCCATCATGGAATCTAACCATCCCCATGCATAACATCCCAAGCTATCAATCAGATTGTTAGTACTATCATATAAGGATGTTGCTACTAAAACATGCTACAACATAAGCATAATGAAATCCAACATGCTAGGAGTAAAGCATAAGATAATCCTACAAATGTAGATAACATCATCTATCATATACTAATCATCATAATGAAGAAATGCATCAATAACTAAAATCATCTAAATATGATATACAAACATCCCAATGAAAACATAAATCACAAGAAAGTGTACTCTAGAAACTGAAGTACCAAGTGAAAACCTCTAGTGATGGTCGCACTAGTACAATAGATCTTCTCTATACACCAATCCCTATTAGTGGTATGGGTAGCTATGCCTCCCAACCATGTGAAACCTATAAGCCCACTCCCATCATGATAATGGAGATAATGATCCAACCAAAAACATACATAAAGCACAATGTCCATGGCTCACACTCATGATAGATAGTATGATGACTGAAACCAAGACATAAACAATGCATAACTAGAGATCTTGGTCAGACACTCAATGGGCTACGAAGTAGGGGCTGACATCATGGAGAGTCACTTGGTATCAACAAGCCCAAGCTCAAATCATGATGATTCAACTCCCTCACTAGAAAGGCTCTAGCACACACATTTTATCATGTTAAGTTTTATTACCACCCAGCATTTTCTTTAGTTATAACTTGACTAAAAATTCTTCACACCAACCCTTAGGAAATAGGCACTGGGTCACAGATAGATTCCCCCTTCATATGCTACCCTACCCTACCCATGCTCATCCAATGATGAGTTCCCATAGGCATGCACATTCCCAACCCAACCCCAATGATCATAACTTCCAGAAGTACCATAAAATATCAACACTCACAAGTCACTCGGCAAATGTACGAGAAAATACTCGTGTGTGGCACACCACCATTACAAAGATAATAACACAAGGACTAGATGAGAAGACATGAAAAATATCGCTCAACCAAAAATAACTTGGGAAAATAGATTCTACATGAATCCCAAGACAATAAAACCATACATCATAAAATCACTCAACCGACCTTAATCTAGAAGTATGGATTCTACACAAATCTCAATGATGCAACAAGACCAAACATCATGAACTCACTCAACTGGCCTCAATCTAGGAGTATGGATTCTACACAAATCCTAGTGTCCGCCAAACAATAACAAGGGTCTAAAAAAACAATAACATTAGGTATAAAATCACTCAACCAAACACAAAATTAGGAGTACAGATGTGGCACACATCCCAATGCCAACATAAGACTACAACAATGGTCTAATAGACATGCTATGGATAATCCAAGTCCATTACCACCATCATGCCAAGAAAACTTGGTGGCACACAAATTGAAGTAAAAACTTTGAAAATGGAAAAAATTAAAAATTAAAACTCATTTGGTCTAAGGGCACAAAAGCCAAAATATCAAATATAATCTGGGTTTGGAGTCTATATGCAAAAATGTCCAGAATAATGATGAAAAATTCCAAACCCTCATCCTAGAAAATATGATTTTCTAGAAATGCTCATATCTTCCCAACTAGGTAGAGTTAGCATACAGAAATGGAGGGGAAGACTAGTTTTCAATGTCCTAACAAATGACTACAAAAAATAGAAGTAGAAATGGATTAGAAACAATAAAAAGGGAGATCCCTACCTCATATCCAAAAGGGTGAAATGGGAATCTAAACCATAAAATAAAAAGCCCACATAAATAGCCAAAAATTGTGGCAATCCAAGGTCTCCCAGAGCTAGATCCAACAAGCTTGATCTCACAATGATCCCATGCCCATAGCTCCCACAATGAACAAAATAGTAAATCCTCAAGAAGAGGATTTTGGGTTTTAATCTCAAACTTTCTAATTCAAAAGTGAGAAGTGAGGAATTAAATTCCTTTTCGGATACTTATTCACTTTTTGAGTGAATAATCAATTAGGGCAATTAACCAGCCAACCAAGTTAAACCCCAAATTGACCCAAAAGGAAATAGGCTATTCCTAGAAATAGGAATTCATCTATGGAAAAGCTACTAGAAATTAAATTCAATAAAAATTAAAATCCAAAAAACCCAAAAACATAGAAATCTCCTTAACAACTTTTGCGACAATGGGAAACTCTAAATGCACAGATACTCACTAGTCTAATCACACAACGTAAATGAGTTCAGATTTAATAATCACTAAAATGATTAATTAAATAATTAAAATAAGGATACATCGAAAATATAGGGAAGACATTAGTAAAATATGAATAACTGAATCACTAACTCCATGTGCCACTATTAGGGATATACATCCTACACACTAAACAACATGATCAAGTGCAATTGCATTTAATAACATAGCTGAAGCAATAAATGTATTAAATGAATAATTTAGCCATTTATTCAATTATACCCAAATAGTCCATTTAAATCCTTCATGTTTGCATATAGCATAATAAAGCAAGAACGAAGTAAATAACCATAGCATTAAATCCATCACATAACATAATCTAGGATATGTCCAAATATTGAATAACCAGATATCATCATAAACACACTGTCATCTCAAAATGGCATAACATCTAACTTCTATGATATTGAAATCAAAGTATAACATCTGATTCTCAAGCCATCTCAAATGTAAAACATAACATGAGTAACAAATATCTCTCAAATTAGAATATAACAAGGTAAATATCTACAACACAAAAAAAAAGAATCCAACATGAACATTATATTTCTAATTATTTAAGAATTTAATAATGGTAGTTTACACAACATTAAAAAGGTACTTAAAACACATAAGTGAACAAATTCATAAACATGACTAACCACTGCTATAAGAACCTAGTCTAGTGTAGCATGGTAAAGGTACATAGTGCAATCTTTGCACACATCTCATAGTAATCATGTAACAACATCATGATACCACATTGATCTTTGTAACCACTAGCACAAACCTTAGTGAACCATATATCACATCATAATCTCATAATGGGCCATTAGCATAATCAAAGAAACTGAAATAGTAACATAAATCCAATCACCTCAACAATGTAGAATAGTCACGGTCACAATCATGATCCATCACAATGAAAGATCAACAAGGTTACATCCATCATGATGACTTACAAATGTCAAATGGGAGAGGCATTACATCATCCCCCCCCTCCCAAAGACTAGGCTTACCTCTGCAAGCTTGCAATCCAAAAATAGAAAAGAAATACACCAAGAGAAAAATCAAAACTAAGCAATAGTGATGACTCATCGACTTCTTCAGAAGTCCAACCAAATCACTCCCAAATTCTCAAATCATCTCATCAACCCCCAAAAAGGTCAACCACAAGAGAATAGGTGACACATTGACACAAGGTCTTCTAACCAAGAACTTCCTATGTGCTAAGAAAACCCATCTAGCCATAAAGTCAACAATACAAAGTAAGAAGAAAAAAAAACCACTCTACCTCGTTCATAGTTGCTCAACTACAACCCACACCCACCATGTGACCACAAAACAAGGTCAAAACACTATGCACTTCCAACAAGAGTTGGAATCATGGGGAATAACCATCCCAAATTCCCAAGAATACTATCTTGTTACACATGATCATCCTTGAATCCATGTAAACTCACCCTTCAAACATAGAGGATGATGGTTTACTAAAAAAATTACACACTCCAAAAAGGATACTCACCAAAACTAACCAAAAATCATAGGAGCACATAGTATCTATGGTACAAAATCTTAACTATGACTAGTAACTAGGGTTACATAACCCAACCAAACAGCATATCACCTTCCTCAAGGTTGCAAAGAATAAAATAGTTGACAAAATCTTGTAATATGTGCAAACTAGCTCATAAGATGGTAACATGTGTCGAACGATACCATGTCCCTCTAGAAACATGCTGGAATGCCACACCCAACCTACTATTAAACTCAATCTCTAGCCTGAAGTCAATGGTCAAAGAGAGCCCTAACTGAGACAATCCTTGTGAAGATATAAGCTTAGGGAGAAAGAAAATATAGATCATTAGGGCTTAGAGGGAGTCTCTCTCAACCTCTGCACTAAATCAGCCCAAGACACATTAGGGAAACTCCTAATTCCACCAACCACTAGAATACTCTTCCAACACTAACCAAGCTAGGGGCATAGCCATCCTAGCCTACTCCTTAAGAAAGAAGAGGGATATAGAGATGCACAAAAGTCAATGTCCCAAAAGGAGGATCTAGACTCACTAAACAACTAAGTCACTCTCAAATAACAAGGCAACATCAACCTCAAGAAAGGAATTCTCATAGTCCACACTTCATCTCATAAGGGTGGCTTGGTGCTATAGGAAACACACAAACCCAAGCATGAATCCCAACAAGTACCTAGTAGATTATGAATATTTGTTAACACTTCCCTAAGAATAAAATGAAGGGTTAAACTTCTCCACCAGCCATAAATGTGATATTTCATGATTGAATTGGCCTATACTTGATAAAGGGTACTTGAAACATTGATCTACACCTTCAAAAGTGCAAAAGAGTTGTTTATTGTTCCCTAGGAGAAATTTTACATTAACATAATCTCACATGAAGTTTCTCACTAAAGGCAAGAAAATGCAATGAACCAAGTGAGAAAGTGCATGACCACTTGATTATCATGCAAAATTTCAAATCAACACAAAATTGCCTTCACTATGGAGGCCATAACTCTCACATTTGGACTTTGATTGACTCTGTTCAAAAAGCATTAGAATGATATTGACAAGGCCCAAAACATGATGGATATTAAAGAGTCCTAAGACCTAATAGTTTGAGTCACCACTCAAGATAAAACATCATAGGAAAACTCAAATTGTCTTGGTAACCAAGACAAGAAATGAATGAAACATCCTAAACAACCAAAGATCACACATGCCCAAAATGACACAAGGCATGAAAAGAAAGGCTTTCAAAGCAAGGGTCCAAGAGTAATTTACCATAAAAAAAAAGTAAATTTCGTTTCAAATTCCTTTTCTAGAAAATCATTAGGTTAAATCACCATTTAAACCATCCAATTAAATTAAAAGATTTGCATTTACTACAAGCACACTAGCATGTACTTTATGATACTATCCCTTGTACATACTACTAGTGGTTCGAGATGAACATGATAGAGTCACAACACACAACTAGACAACAACTAAAACATGTAGAATAGTCACCATGGGGGAATTGTCAACTCCAACAATAAATTAGAAACAAGATCATTTCAACAATAATTCAAGTGTGACAACAACCACAAAGAGGGTGATAGATAAAATTTGATGACTAGTTCAAGAAAAGAAGATAATAAAAACCAATGCTAGTCCATCAACATGAGGAAAGTACCTCCAGCCAAATATTATAAGGCATAAATCAAGTCACATTACATGTGATGAATGGGAAAAATCACACAAGAGGGATGAATCACCACAAAATACTATGGAATGCATCATCCTAGCAGTGTTACAGAACACCCCCACACACATCAAACACTATACCATTAGTTACCTCATGCATATGAAAACAAAAATGATTTTTTCTTAATTATTTTCCACGCAATAAAATGTTTAGATATCCATTAATTTAATACAAAATCCATTAACTTATGAAGCAAACAAATTGGAGACTTAAGTCATTAACCCAAAGGATAAAATACAAAACCTACTCATTTGCAACTATTCACAACAAACACTCATTTTTCAATGAAGGGAACTATTTCATTACTATATCAACATAACACAAAATCACAAATAAGATTGATTTATTTACTTACAATTAGGAGAAAAATAGGGAACAATGCACCTTGTTCCACAAAGAGAACAAAAGAGGCACTCAAGGCCAACACATGTACACCAATTAGTGGTTCCATCCAAAAGGGTACACACGCAACCAACCAAACAAAGGCACATTGATTTCATCTACAAAACAAGAAAAGACTCATTTCCTTCTTCTCATGATGCTCTAGTCATGTCTACTAGACAAGTAATTCCATCACAAGTAGAGATTATTAGAGTTTTAGGTGACTCTATAACACCCCCAAGATTAAATGGAAGACCAAGATAACTTCCACAAGATATTGGCAAGATAATTGCATGAAGATGCAAGAATTCTATTATTGATTTGAAATTTACATAATAGGCCTCCTTATATAGGAGATGTGATAAGAGACAAAGATAAGGAGAAGAAAATGAAGTGTGTGCAATGATGAAGATGATAATGTGATAAGTGCACTAAATGTGGAATGAGATAACAACTATGACCACCTAGAGTGGAATTTTCCTACACCATGTGTTTAATTGAGGTGCAAACCCCTAAGTGTCTTAATCACAAATTACTATGCAATGTATTATCCTAAGTAATCTTAAGTGTAATTAGTGAATAGTTAATTACACCAATAGATACCAAAGAAAGAAAGATCATGAGCTCTCACCAAGACACTTGAACTCACACAATTGTAGCAACAACCACATGGGAAACATATACATAGAGATCCCAATGTTTGAACATGGGCTCTTATACTAGATGTAATGCCCCACCCGAAGATCCTTGGAAATAAGGATAAATATAAGCCAAGATAAATTTTATTTTTTACAAGTATGAATGCACATGACAATATCATACAGGGATCACAAAGATCACAATGGAAGACTTCACCAACAATCTAAGAAACTAATGAATCTGTAAACACCACAACCAAACAAAAATGAAAAACTATGGAATTCACATAGCTAAATTCAAATCAAACATCCTGAATTCAAAATGTAATGTCAAAGGATTGAAGAACACCTAAGAACACCTAAGTGCCTTCTATTTTCCTGGATAGATTTTTACAAAAACTAGGCGATACTTTAAATCAACACTTGGCGATACTTCCCAGTATCATGCAATATTTGTAAAGAAGGAAGGCAACACTCTTAGGGCTTGGGTGACACTTCTCTCAAGGGTGTGTGATACTTTACAAGTATCATATGATACTTCTTCAATGGAAGTACGATACCAAAAAGTACAACATGATATTTCTCTAAGAGGCATGTGACACAATTAGTAAGCACATGACAAAACTATATTGGGCATGCAACTATTGGAAATATTCAAGACTATGCTAAGTTACTAAGAGGGGAGGGGTGAATCAATAACTTCTAAAACTTCAACAATTTCGACTCTTAATCCAACAATCCAATTAGCATTTAATCCATCACATATAATTTGATCTAATTGCATGCATAAGAAATTGAAAACATGAAAGCATTCATAACACTATGACACAAAGATTTGGTGACCTAGAAACCTTCCAAATAGAAAGTAAAACTGGGGTGTGGATGATAGCCAAAAACTTTAATACTGCAGTATAAAGTTATCCTATTAAAGCTTACATTGATTACTTCTGATGATCTACCATGTTAGGAGCAATAAGGACTTTTAGGTCCACCTTGTGAAAGGATTTATAAACATACAATTAAGTATGCACTTGGTAAAGAGATTTACAAAATCCTATTAGGTTTACCTTGTTAAAGGATTTGACTGATTCACCTTTTAGGATGAAATAATAGATGATCTTTGATCTACAACTTGGTTTGCTAAATGAGATTCCTTTATGTACTAATCACCTTGCAATGATAGATATGACTTTACTACTCCTTACATTGTTGTGGCCTTTGTAATTCACTCTTTCTTCTTTTCTTTGATTGCATTCACGTTCACATTCCTTGCTCATTAGGATATGATACAATATATTAAATATATACCAATCCAATTATACAAATTACAAATTTGACCACAATACAAGTTAACACAAATATTACAAATTCAACCCACATGAAGACACTTGGGTTCTGAAGACTGACTTGGTGAGGTTCTAATACTTGGCATCCACTATCAATGCTCGACATTGTCATGCACCTAGTAGATGTAGAAGCTCGGTCCATATTGATCACTTCCAAGTAGTCTTGAACTCGTTTTGCACTAGTGACTTAGTAGATACTATGAAACTTGTCATATAAACTGAGTCTCTTAATTTACATTGTATGACTTGGTAAACACTATCACTTTGAGGTTAGTATAAACTGAGTCTCTTGGTTAACACTAAGTGGCTCAATTAATACTAGACTCGCATCACATACACTGTGAACTCAGTGAACACTACACAACTTGACTTGCACTGGTAAACTTGGCATACACTAAGATGTATGATTTACACTATTGATCTTCACGATAACTGTGACTACTCGATAACCACTGAGATTTGTCCAAAGGAATCGGTTGCAACTATAGAACTCAGTCACAAATGAAATACTTGACAAACACTGTGAACTATACAAAGAGCTCAGTAGCTATATATAATTTGAATAAGTGTGTTCCACTAATAACAAACTTGATTGATAGGTCAACAACCTACCCCTTTGGCATTAGTGATACAAACATTTATCAGCCAAAACTAAATTCAAAAAGTTTCCTAAATACCTTTTATCCATCACCTTGTGATGCTAGCTTAGTGGAGTATACTATTCTTAAGATTTTTCAAAATTGATTTTGTAAGGTATATATCTATACATAGTAAGGTTCTTTCATACAGTATACTATACATCTTCTTGCTATATACACCATATCTTACCGTACATACCTTACTCCCCCATTGATTTTTCAACTTGTTACATTTTCTCCCCCATAACATATGTCTTTCTCCATACATATATCTTTCTCCCCCTTTTTAACATTAATGCCAAAGATTTATTCTATTTACATAGTAACACCAAAATGAGATAAAAATTTTGAATGTACCTTGAGAATGATTGCCAAGGTGTTATCCCAATTATCTTGCAAGACCTTGCATGTGTGACATACAATTTGGAGTTTTGTTGATAATTCGATCATATGGTCTACTATGGATAAATTATTGTCATGGATGAGATTTTTTTAATGTACAATATGTTTCTATAGTGCATCCATGATAGGAAGAATCATATTTTGTATATCAATTAACGTGGATCTTATCCTTGCTTCTTCTCTAAGAATTTTTCTCACATATCTAACAAAAATCTTATCTTTTGGAAATGTGCAGAGTTTGAACTAGGGTCAAGTTGTAGCTGCTAAGCACTAGTCTTCAAATCTTCATCTATTTTGGATAATTTGTCCTTTATTTCTTTAGTAAACTTAGAAACATCACATAGCTTTCCAAAATGTGATGAAACATTTGTACAAGATGCTTCTAAAGAACCCAAAATTGTAGAAAGTTCTACTTGATATATAGCTATCTATTGAGCAATGTGCTCCAACACTTTATTATCAAACTTCTTCTCTTCTTTTTGTACTAACTTATCTTGTCCCTTAGTATCTTCATTAAATTTCTATACTGCCTCTGCTAGCTGAAATAAAATTGGTTGAGAAGAATCAACCTCAATACCTATGGCCTTTCCCAAAATGTTCTTTGCATCTTCAATTATCTTGAATTCCTTATCTCTCTCCTTTATTAGTCTTTGTTTTTTACCCTTCATTTGGAGGAGTTCACAAAATTATTGCATTTGGTCTGGAGTAATCTTGGAAATGTCCCAATTTGGGATTACAATTTCCTCATCTAAATCAATTTCTTCCTCCATCTCTTTTCCTTTACTCAAAACTTTTGTGCTCGATTGAAACTTGGGCTCAAATTTCTTTACACTTATTGCTTTTGTACCTAGAATAAAAATAATAGTAGACATGCTAGGACTGGCTATAAGAACTGATACCATTCTTATTGAAGGAATATTTACAAAAATACCTGAAGAATCCAAAATTGATGTGCTCAAAACTAAATTAGTCAAAACTAGTGTAGTCAAAACTGAAGTACTCAACTTGGTTGATGAAGGAAGAGTCTATAGCTCAGTAAATAAAGTGGAGGTCACTTCTATCAGTGATGTGCTAAGCTAAGTAGGAGAAAAGAGTGATTGGATGATTGTATTAGCACTGGTGATCACAATCAAACTTGTTGGAGCTATCTCTGTGCTTGATGTTGTCACTAGTTTTCTTGGACAATGAGGAAGTGAGGCAATAACTATTGCAGCTATCTTAACTAAATAAATCTCCTCATCATCTTGCTTTACTTCCTCAATAGCCTCTTGTCCTTGATCCTCTTCATCTTCTTTGTTGTCAAAATGAGTTGGTTCTTCAATATTTTCCTCTTCATCTTTCTCCTTATCCTATTCATCACCATCATCCTTAACATCAATTGGAAAATAAATTGGTTTATGTAATAGATAGATATTCTTCCAAGTGTTTGTTGCATTCTTTACAACATGTTCAATAACCTTCATCAAAATTAGATAGGTATTAAACTTTAGATTCAATTTTTCTCATTTTTCTTCAGTGAATCTTTTACCTCTGCATTTGATATGCTCAATAATAGCTGCCTCAAGGTTTTCCCATATATGTCTTTGATTTTTTCATAGAAAATTCCTATCTTGGCTTTATCTTTTCAAACAAGTCATTAGGAATTTGAGAAGCAAGCTAGTCTAGTGAGTATTTCAATTTTCTAATCTTATCCATCACCAGGTTTTCAATTTTCTTCTGCTCTTCTCCTATCCTAATTTCATATTTTAATGATTTAAAATTTTTTATTCCAGCTCTTGCTTCTAGATCCTTTAATTTTTCTTGGAAGGTGGGTGGAGGTTTCTGAATACAATGTCTCCTCCTTCCTTGTCAGATTTCTTCCTTGAAGATCTCCTTGTAAATACTATAATGGATGGCTTTTGTGGCTTGGTGATAATTGTATATGAGCAATGTTAGTATGCTAATAGAAACCAAATTTAAATAAAGCTTCTACAAACTAAACAAAATTCATAAACTTCAAGATAGACTAAGATGAGCTCTCAATTGAGAATAATGAGCCATTAATGGGCTCTCTCAATGAGAAGCTCTCTTGTTGAGTGGCTTTGTCTAAATAGATAGGATGTATGCTTAAGCTTATGCTTCAAAAAGGGCTTCAAATGGAGTTGGAATTTGGGTGTGAGTGTATGGTTTTGATGTAAAATGGCTTCTTAAAATGGCATTATGACTTTACTTCATGGATTGTGTTTAAATTGCTTGGGAGGGGATTCAATTTATAGGCTAAGGGCTTGAGGGATTGAGGGCTAAGATGTAAGGATGGGAAAAAGCTCGTGGAGGGCTCAGATTGCATGAGAAGAGAGCACATGGATTGTGCTTCCTTACAGCCAATCAGGGAGTGACACATGTCACAGGGTGAGAGGATGGAAGAAAGGGGAAGGATGAGTCAACAAAGGAGGCTCAAGGGATAAAATCTTCATAAAGACCCTCATAATGGCTTGTAAGAGCAATAAAAGGGCTTGGAAGAGTCATTTATGGCCTAGTGGGCTTCATAAAGTTTTATGGTTGAGATATTTTGAGGGATATGAGAGCAATTTTGACTTGAGCTTGATTAGGAGGGTTTTAAGCTTGCTTAGGATTGTGCAAATGATTAGAGGATGGATTAGGATGGTTTAGGATTAGCTTAGGGATAGGCAAGTGGATGGCATTTAATGAGGATGGGTGAAGGAGGAGATATTTGTTAACTTTGGCTTTGGTAGGATTGTGCAAATGATTAGAGGATGGATTAGGATGGTTTAGGATTAGCTTAGGGATAGGCAAGTGGATGGCATTTAATGAGGGTGGGTGAAGGAGGAGATATTTGTTAACTTTGGCTTGGGTTAGTAAGTTTTAACCCATGTTTAGGGAATGTGACAAGGTTAGGAGGGGATTAGGATTAGGTTTAAAGACATCTTCTAGAAGAGTCTAGACTTTGGATGAGGATAAAGACTTTCTAGAGTAGTCTAGAATTTCCTAGGATGAGGATGAAGACTTTCTAGAAGAGTCTAGAACTTCTTAGGATGAGGATAAATTAGATTTTTAGGAAATAAATAAAGTTTTATTTATTTCAAGGGTTTGGGTTGAGGAGATATTTATTAAAACTTTTTTAATAAACATGAGGATTACTATTTAATCTTAATTAAATATTTTGAGTTGGGATTAGGGGTAGGAAATGATGGGATTAGCCTTTAATCAAAATTAAAGAAGGATTAGAAGATTTTGGAAGAGGTTAGTGGTCTTAAAGAAATTGGCCAAGTTTTGGGCAAAAAATAAATTTTTTATTTATTTTGGGTTTTTTGGTCAATTTATTAATTAAATAATTAATAAATAAGGAAATAATGTTTAAATAAGATTTAAACATTTTTGGGAGGGATTCCTTAATTAAATATTTTTAATTAAGATAAAGGGATTTAATGGCATAAAAATAAATAAATTAATTAAATAATTAATTAATTAATAAATGATGATGTCATCAAGAATTTTTCAGAAAATAAAAATACTTTATTTTCTAAAGGTTTTTAGGTGTCTACAATAATCACCTTGCCTTTCTTTCTTACTAGCTCTTCTTCCTTAGATTCTACCTTCTCCTCTACTTCCACATCCTCTGTTTCCTCATCTTTACCTTTTCCCTTAGTTAGCAAAAGGGTAGAACTGGTTTTCAATTTTGCAATTCTCTTCTTTCCTTTGTTTACCACTTGAGGAAGTTTTATTTCAAGTTCAATCATATCTTTTGCTTTATTATATGTTCCAAAATATGTTTCCTTAGGATCAACTAGCCCATTCACAAGAGCCTCAATGATATCTTTAGTTTCATCAATATTAACCTCATAACCAAGAGGTTTTACCCACACAATTTCAGGCTTAACTGCCTGAATGTACACTTTGTCACAATCCACCATACAACATACATCATCGTTATAATCTTCAACTAGTTTCTTGGGGATTCTAAATCTATTATTCATTTTCCCTTTGAATGCATCAAAATAATTATCCATAATATTATTATAGTTTTCACCCATTTCAGCAATAAACTTATTTATTTGATATAACATAGGCACATCTTTTCTCCAAACAATAGTGTCTTTTGAAGGCAAGAATTTTTGAACATAAAAGAATAGACAAGTTAACAGGGAACCAAACTTACATGGATTATTCTTTGAAGTCCTTATGCTTTTCATATTATTGTTGAACTATTTCAACAATAGCTCGGTAAGATCAAATGATAAATTATTCTTTGTCACCTTGCATGCCAAGTCCATAGCTTCACATGACATACTATTCGACCTGTTAGAGCTATAAATCTTGTGTATAATGATGTGAATACCAAACTTCAATTTCATATCTGAAACACTATTAATTTTCATTCCTCTGCCATCCCATTCTGCTAGGGTTTTTGTTTCAAGTTCTACATGACCAAGGGTTTTTGTCATTTTGGCCTTGGCTAGCATTAGAAGGCCAATGATTTGATGAATCATCTTCTTTGTAATTAAAAATGGTTGTTCCAACCATAAATGACCATTATACACCTGACTGAGGATAAACATAATCCATTTAACTTGAAATTCATGAGGCATGTGAGGGATGTGAGTTAACCCTTTGGTTTCTAGGTGTTGGTGCTTGGGTTTCAAAACTCCATTTACACAAAATTAGCCTAGGGCATCATCCATTTTCAATGTACAAATCTCTTGAATAACACATTTGAAATGAGTGTGAATATCATTAATCAGAAGTACTTTTGGAGGGATTTGAGATTGTGCTCCACTTGGATCTAGGGTTTTGACAATCACAAGAGTGAGCTTGAAATCCACTGCTTTCCATTCACTCCATGAACCAACATGTTAGATCCTTGCTTAACCTTGCTATTGTTGGATGCCATCTTCACTCACTAGGGTTTGATGAAATTTGAGAACTTTTGTTGATAATTCACTCAAATCGCTTGGAATCTTTGAAGATTGCACTTTTGCAATAGCACTCAAAATTTCACAGTAAGAAATGACATTGATTTCATGCCTTTTGTTAAAATTTCACTATAAATACTCAATACTAAAGGTAGATCAATTGACATCATGTTGACTAAATATCATCCACTATGCTTGCATTGAACACTCAACAAAGTCTTCATGACGTAGTAACCATATGCATCTTTTATACTTCCAACCTTGTTCGGTAAAGTTTGTGACCCAACATCACTCAGTAAAGAAGATAATTTGGTAGACACTTGTACTCAGTGACCCCTTTATATCCTAAATAATGATTTGGATCATTTTGTTCTTTCAACCTGGAACTATTTTTGGATGTCTTCATTGGTAGCATAGTTCCAATTTCTCCTTTGAGAACTTAATTAGAAATGTTAGTCACCCAATTCTTGAGTGACTTGATCACCATTTCTTGGACTTGTATCGTCAGTAGAATTAGGAACCCATTGCTGACTCATCTATTTTCAGATGTTATTAGCTTTTTCCTTTTTCTCATCTTAAATTCTACCTAGATTCATGCAGTTCTTGGCAAGATGACCAAGTTTTGTACGAGTGAAACATCTTTTAGTAGTGTCTTTTTTCCTCAAATGGTGCTTTACACAATTTATTCCAATGTGTTGGTGAAGGGAAAGTACAAAAGGAAACATCACAATGTACAAAACCAACATTGCAATAACTAAAATAACATTGCAATGTATAGTACAACCAAACTAAGTATGTGGTTCCTTTCAACCATAATAGCATCATAAGGCCATCATGGACCCTAGCCATCCCCCACGCATAACATCCCAAGATACCAATCAGATCATTAGTGTACTATCATATAAGGACGTCCCTACTAAAATGTGCTACAACATAAGCATAAGGAAATTTAACATGCTAAGAGTGAAGCATAAGATAATCCTACAAATACAAATAACATCATCTATCATATGCTAATCATCATAATAAGGAAATGCTTCAATAACTAACATCATTAAACATATATACAAGCATCTCAATGAAAGCATAAATTACAAGAAAGCATACTTTAGAACATGAAGTACCAAGTAAAAACATCCAATAATGGTCATACTAGTGTATACATGAAAATGAGACCTCGAATCTTTCACCTACACTTCAACATGGTCATTGTATGCAGATTCATCCTGGAATGAACATGGGATAGTTCATCCAAGAGGTCTAACAATGTGACCTGTTGCCTTCTAACTAGAAGGATTTTGCCTATTTTATTTCAAATCGAGATGTAGGCAAACAAACCTTTCTAGAATGAAGGATTTATGCGAAGTATGATTATGCAAGTAATCTATATGATGTGCAATTTATTCTATTAAACAATAAAAGTAACTAAGCTAGATGTATGCATTATTAAACTAGATGACATGAAAATACTAAGAAAAAGCACATATGAGAGCTATAAAAATGAGTATTCAGTTCAACAACAATTCAATATCATCAAATTCCAACCTCTGTAATGAGGGATTGAGAGTCCCTTAAATAGAATCTAGGAATTAATTGACGGTCAAGATCAATTTGGATGGATAGTTAAGATTAGAGAGAAGATTTAGTTAAAATGGAAACTTCCTTGTGCAAGTGAAGTTGACTATTTCAAATCTGAGTGTGATGAGTAGTTAATTGAACTTTTATGAGTGTGAGAACAAGTTAACTAAATTGTTTCCAATTCAAAAGGTAGTTCACTCAGAGTTTCCATTTTAGAACTAAAGAGAAGATTTTGAAGATATTATTTAATTTAATAAAGTGAGATATGACCTCATAAATGCCATTTTCATTTAATCAAATTATCCCATTCAATTAATTAAAGTGAGCATAATTACTAAATTAAATATTTTTAATTCCCTAGTACATTAGCCTTAGTATATAATTTAATTTAATTAAAGTTTAAACACTTCAAATTAAACTAAATCTTAATCAATAGGTTTAAAATGACTAATTCAAATCAATACTTAGGAATTAAATAAGTAGTTTGATTAATGTAGATTTAGGGTTTTTTGCATTTGACAATTGAGTTAAGTAGCAAAAATCAAAATAAGAATTTTCTAGTAGAATAGAACTTTTAGAATTGATTAGAATATACTAGACTTAGTGATCATGACAATGAGCAAATTTTGGGGTATTACATTTTGGCCCTCTTTGAATGAATGTGCAAACAACACCTTCAATTCAAATAAAATAAAAAAGAATGATGCAAAGATCAATAAGTAAGATTGGTTCCAAAATTGATGACATAGAGACCAATTGATAAGCTTTTAAAGATTATCTCCAGAGTGGAGCTTAATCTTAAAGAATCCAAGCAGAACACCTAGATACCTAAATTGATGAGCATTTTAAAGGTTTTCTCTAGAATGAAGCTTAACCTTTAAGGATCTAGCTAGACCACCTTAGATACCTAGATTGATAAGCTTTTAAAGATTATCTCCAAAATGGAGCTTAATCTTAAGGGATTTAGATAGAACACCTAGATACCTAAGTTGAATAAGCTTTTAAAGATTATCTATAGAATGGAGCTTAACCTTAAGGAATTCAGATAGAACACCTAGATACCTAATTTGAAAAGATAACAATATTCAATCATGAGTCATAGAATCATCCTTAGAACAAGGCTTGATCCTTATGAGTTGAGGTTTAGACTGTCCCAATACCTATCCATCAATCTTTGATAAAGACTATTATAAGATGTGATTAGGTGATGAAAAGATGAGATGATGCCAGATAGAGAGGAACAAGATGCCCCAAGCAGTGAAGATTTAGAATGAGTCAAAATTCAGATTCAATGATGTAATTATCCTACCCCCTTGGGAGTGAAATCGAAAGATGACACACCAAAAATATGATGTAAAGTAATATAGAGAGAGATATAGAAGAACGTGAAGAGTCGGCCAAATATAGAAGAGATTAGAATGATCGGAAGAAAATTTAGAGGCAATTCAAAGTGATTTCGAGGTCTAGAAGACCAAGTTTGACCATAGTTGACCAAAGTTGACTTTTTTGGGAATTTGAGATGAAAATTGAAGAAATTTGATTTGAAAAGATTTCAAGATTCACAAAGTATCAGCAAAAATCTAGACTACACAAGTGTTTGATCATGTCGGTCCCAAAATTTTAAAATGCATTTTTGAGCCACTTAAGTGTGTTAGATTTTGAATTCGATCCTGAAAATGGATTCAAAATGGTCAAATTAGCCAGGGGTGATTTTTGTGCAAATCAAAGCACTTTGAAAAATTAGGTCAAAACCTATTTAAGAGCCCAAGGGACATTTTCAAATCATTTGTGCATTTTGTCATTAGTGGAGAAGAGAGTTCTAAGAGGAAGATGGTAGTCCCAATGCATACACATCGTTTTAAGCGCTCTTGACGACACAACTGGCTGGTGGACTATTGACCTCTATTGAGTAGTTGACAAACTTGCTTCAAATTTAATTTTTCATGCATTTTGATGTGTTTTGGCATGTTTTTAACATGTTTTTAGGGTAAGTCAATCATTTCTCATGCAAGGGTGTCCTTCCTTGCGTGAACCCAGTCCTTCTTCACGTGAAGATCAACCAGTTTGGTGTTTCTTTGCATGCATTAGTGGGGTTGCACGAGATATATCCACCTCTCACGTGAGATGCACAAGATTCTGGGTGCATGTTGCTCATAGTCTCATCATTTCTTGTGCGAGGACTTGTCTTCTCACGTGAAGACTTGTTTTCTCACATGACGAAGCAAGATTTCGTGCAAGAACATGAATTTCCATGTGAAATTCTGGCATGGGAAATAAATTTAAAAATTGCATTTGTGATTTTTTATCCAAAATTTGCATTTGTTTTGCCATCTTTTTGACTTGTTGAGCACGTACTAACTATTTGCATGTTGTTGTTGCTCATGTGTGCAAGTTGTTTTCAATGACATCACATTCAGGTCACACTATCCACCTTACAAAGCTTTGTTGTAGAGCTTAGATGATGTCGATATGGTGCACATTGATAGATTAGGATTAGCATCTCTATGCCAAATCCCAATAGTACTAGTGAATCACAACCTATTAACAACATTGGTGGAGCATTTCCATTCGAAGATGAACACCTTTCATCTTCCATAGGGGGAGATGATTATCATGATGGAGGACATCTATCAGATATTGTGGATACCCTTCCATGGACAATGAGTGGTGTACAACATAGTGCCTCAAGCAGGCATAGAGGCATTGAGGGCCATATTGTAGAGAGATTTGGCAATAGGGAAAACCATCACATGGGATGAGCTCATCCATATATATGGTACTACTCACAGGTTAGCCTCTACTTTGGCCATTTTCATCAACTACTTCCTAGTACCTGATAGAGGACAACATGGAATAGAGTGTGGGTGGGGTGTTATGCTATAGAGGATGCTCAACTCTCCTGAGCAGTTTGAGTGGGGCCCATGCATGCTTGCCCATATGTTTTATGATATGCACAAGATTATGTACCACAAGCGAAAGAGTATGGCCATGGGGGTATATGTTCTATAGATTTGGGCATGGGAGCACCTTCCAGTGACCAAACCTATTTTTGAGGATGCCCAAGAGCCTATGGAGCCATTTATATGTAGATATAGGGGGAAACTTACCCAAGTAGGTCTAGGTAAGACAAAGCACTAGAGGACACATCTCAATGATCTAGTCTTTGTCGTATGGCAGCCCTAGAGAGAGATCAAGGATTGGGATGACACTCCTTAAGAGCTTAGTTGGATATTCTCCTCACAACCACTATTAGGCCAAGCCACCCATATCATAGAGAGGTTTCCCATCACATAGGTATGGAAATGGTATAGGCAGCCCCAAGACATCTCACAGGAGTACTATTCCTATGCTAGGTTAGCCTGAGACTTGAAGCAAGGATGGTTAGCAAGGTTAGATCCTGGGAGATCTATGATAGATGTGCACAACCTAGTTGCAACACAGTGGGACTACCTCTTGGACATAACATATGTAGGGATGACACCTACATACTAGGCATATTTCATTAGCCATCCCTTCCCATGGTTCATAGATCCACTAAGGATGGCAGCTCCTAAGCCACAAGGACTATAGAAAGTGCTTGTATAGGCTCCAGTTTAGTAGCCAACATAGTAGTAGCCACCATAGTAGGTGCAATAGAGAGTGTGATAGGTACAGATTCCCCCACACTAGATGGGGTCAGATCCAGGTGCTGGTGGCAGTGGGGTGGAGCAGGGTCAATGAAAGAGACCATGCATAGAGGAGTAGACACCTGTAGAGCACTAAGTAGAGATGCTTGATGAGGAGATGCAGGATTAGCTTACTACTAGGCCCTAGGATGCACTAAGGAGGGAAAGAGAGTGAATCAGATAGGCCTCCTGATAGCTGGGAGAGTCACAAATACAGGTGGTGGTGTGAGACACCCAGATAGCAGAGGGCAATCGCGAGATTGAGTGACTATGAGAGTAGGTGCAAATGGCTAAGTAGAGGGCAGAGATGTTGCAAGATGAGGTTTGAATTTAGGCAGCCCGAGTAACTTACTATTTTGTAGTGTACTCCATAGTGGTGCTTGATGAGGCTTAGTAAGTTCCTAGATTTTCTCAGAATGCTCGAGAGTCTGGGGGTGCACATCCACCAACTAGACTAGATATACCTCTGCCTCGTCATCCTTCTCCAGGAGGTAAGGGTACTAGACAGAGTTAGATTCGATGCTCTTGCATTCAAGTTTTTGATTTTAGCTATGTATCAATAGGTGTGTTAGCACCATTTTGATCGATAGAGCTCAAGTAGCATTCATTTTTGTACTAACACATTCTTGTGACACTAATATATATATATGAGATTTTGAGTCGATTATCTTGTGTACATGTCATTGTTAGTGTCCATCTTTTATGCTGTGATTATGAGATGCAAAGTATGATGTTGATGTATGGATGGATGCTTGATTTGAGTTGTTCATATGGATGAAATGGATTTATGGATTTATGAATGAAATTCATAGGTAAATGGACTGACATCTCATGTAGTGTTAAATGTTTTTTCTTAATAGTGACAGGTATGTCATCGAGGAGTGCAAGAGGACAAAACAAAGAACCAAATGCTTGTGCAACCATGAAGAATCATGATACTTTGAGGCAATCAACAATCCCTCATCATAGAAGGTAAAAGTAGATTTGCAATCAAATTATATGCTAAAACAATTAATGCAATCCTATGCTATATGCAACCTTACACTAGATGCAAACCTAGGTCTAGTTACCAAGCTTTGACAATGGTCATCACTGAGCATATAGTAAAAACCCTATATGTCATACAATTCCCACTAACATTGCAATCATGAGAATATGAATAGGAAATCTATTCTAGTTTTGTGGGGATGAAATGTAAGCATTTGAGGCACAAGAAGTCAGAATGACCAAAAAATTTATCCCTTTTGATATAGCAAGTTAACATAAGCATCAAAAAATAAACGTTAGGATGACCAAAATGTTTCTTGCATGACAAACACACCAAGCACATGAGAGATCCATCTTATGCTAAGTATTCAATAAGTATTATGTCTGCAACAGCCCTTTCATTTGTAACCTAAGACAAAAGTGTGCTAGATATACTTGTAGTGACCCATACGTTGACTTAGCAAGATGAGTATTAGTATGTACTATAGCATAAAGAGTTCACTCCAATAGGCAAGGAGAAGGACCAATGTTATTGATCTATCCATACAAAAGGAGTTGAGGTACACCTAACCATCTAATACGAGATGGAGGCTCTTATAGTGGACACCACTTTTATATGAATGTTTTAAATTATTGGAACTAAACTACAAATAGAAAGAAAAGAAAAGATCATGCCCCTAGTCATAACTTCTCTAGTTAGAATGACATCATCAAGTTTCTCGAGGAGACATGATGAAGCGAAAATGAAACAAACAAAGAAAATGCTCAGCATAGCCAAACAAGTATATCATTTTGAGTTCATGTGTTTTTAGGATTGATGTTAGGTGTCAATGTCCAAAACATAGATGAAAGAAATCTCTTCAATAGGTGACAATAGTAGACTGATGTAGCTAGGATGATTGGTGACTGAGGTCAAAGAGGAATCTTCAAAGTGAAGAACCTAAGGATGACTGAGCAACAGTAGATAGACATAACCAAAATATCTTGTGAATGATGCAAGAGAGATCTTTTAGAAAAGGAATCTTGAAAAGTGACCCGAGCAATAGTATGTAGATGTAGTTGAGACAACTAGTGACTATTGCGAAAGAGATTTCATGAGGAGAATCTTAACAAAGAGTGACACTAATGATAGTAGGCAAGCATAGTCAAAACAATTGGTGACTGTCATGTAAAAAATTCTATGAGGAGAATCTCAAAAAAGTAGTAATATTAGTGATAGTAGGAAAACATAGTTGAAACAACTAGTGACTGTCATGCAAGAGATTCTATGACATAGAAGGCCAGTGCCCTCAAGTTGTGACAAGACTCAATCCATGGATACATGAGCAAAAGTAGCAAAATAAAGTAGGAAAGTAACTGTACAGGAAGCCAAAAGATGTACTGCAAGATGGAGCATTGGGAACAAGAGGTGCCTGTTTACCAAGTGTTCACCTTCTCAGAAGAGCTTCTATTTTTTTTTTGCTACCATGATGCCTATTTTCAAGTTTTCACCAATGGCATTTTTCTTGTTTTTCAATTTTTTTGTATTTCTCTTTTTTAAAATTTTATTTTTTTTAATTTGGAATTTTTCAATTTTTTTGGTATTACCAAGGCACCCATTGCTAGGTTTTTACTAGGGTAACAATTTTTTTCAAGATCTTTAGATATGTACAAAGAGCTTCTGAAATTAGATTAGTTGTAAAATTGCTTCAGGTGGAGTGTGTTGATAGGCTCCTTGAGCACTTCTCCCTCAACTATCAAAAGTTGGTAAGCACTAGATCCATACACTGCACTGATTATGTAAGGATCAAGCCAATTTTGTTCAAACTTCCCTTTTTGGACCTATAGTTACTGATTCTTAGGATTTTCTCTTAGGACGAGATCACCTAGTTGGGAGTCACATGGCTTAACTTTCCTATTGTAGCTTCTGGACATTCATTGCTAATAAGCTCACAAATGATCACACACCACTTGTTGATGTTCATCTAGTAGTACTAGCTCTTGAAGCCAAGCTATTTTGTAATCTTCATCAGTAATAAGGCCTTTCATATAGATTCTTGTTAGAATCTGAAAAGATTAATAACTCAGAAAACTAGTGCAAAGAGTAAATATCTAAACTATGAATGCAAATGATACAAAATCAAAATAGCATCATAGAGTTAGTCTCCAAGAGAGTAATGCAAATGCTGGAAGCAAAATAGCATTAAGAGGATGCAAAAACAAGAGATACAAATACAAGCCAAGTAGCATGCTTATATAGGCTAGGAAGAGGGAGGAGGTGGCAACACCAACCAATGAGGAGCAACCATCTATTAGACTAAAGATAGCAAAGTATCTTCCCAAGATAGCCAATGGATGCTCTCATGTAGAAAGGCGACACCTCACAACCATTCACCTAATAAGACATGCTTTATTAGCCTAAGAGAGATTATTAAAAGTGTAGGAAAAACCTAGCAAAATAGGAAAAATAAAAAACTACACTAACACCCCCCCATAAGCGAAGCTTAGGTGGATGTAGAAATGGGTCCCGACAAGTCAAGCCTGATGAGGTACCCATGTACATAAAATTCCCCCAAAAGAGAGAGAAAAGAGACTCCCCAAAGAAAATTAGGACTCCAAGTTAGAGGAAGTGGCCCCCCCAAAAGATGAAGCATCCCATACCCCCAACAACGCTTGCAAATTTTGTCCGGTAGATCCACTTACATTGAACAATTTTTCTTCCCTTAGAAAAAGGGACAAGATCCCAAGTGTGGTTCCTCATCAAGGAACTATACTCTTCCTGCATAGCTGTATCCCACTCAAAAATACCAAAAGCCTCATGAAAGGACTGTGGATTTGAGGCAGTAGCGATGAAGATATGTAGAGCATCCTGGAATTGTGAACGAGTCTGCTTGGTGTCTGATGGATCCCCAACCCAATCACCTGCAAACTACAAGATTTGTCTACCAAAGTGGACCAAAAGATGGAGAATCTAGAGGAGAATCATCAACCTGTGAATGATGACTAGGAGAGGAAGGAGGTGAGTCCTCTGAATCACTCTCTGCATCAAAAGTGGAGGTAGAAGACTCCTTAAGTGAATCTGACCCATTAGAAGATCTATCATGTATTCCAAGTGACTCCAATGTCAAAGTAGAAGGCAACCCTGTGACCATGCTCTGCTGGTTAAGCTGATGCAAGTAGTGGAAGTTAAGATGGCCAAACCGCTCATGCCATAATCTTCTCACATCATTAGAGTGAGTGAGTGAAATAGTCAAAGGAGGATCAGGAACAAAGTGAGAAAACATATAGAGTCGTGACTAATGATCTGCTCTCCCAACTGCAACTGTAGAATCATTGTGCAACTCACGTATCTGCACTAAATCAAGAGTGAAATCAACCCACTTGCCTAAACTTGTGTGAGTGATTTGGTATACCGATAGGAGATTAGTTGACATTGAGGGTACACAAGGAACATCATGGAATGTCCCATCCCTCAAATCAATAGACCCTCTCCCATACACCTCAATAGGAGTGTTATCACCCATCAACATAGAAGGCATCGTACATGGCTCTAAGGATGCAATTTCTTCCTTAGATGAAGCCATGTGGTGTGAAGTACCCGAATCAAGAACCCAAGTGGATGGTGAGGAAGCAACTGCAAAAAGAGCCTTGCCCTTTCCTTTCCCCTTGCTATTTTCTTTTTCTTTGTTAGACCCTTCATTAGAACTTTGTTTTATAGACTCAGGAACACTGATATTATTCTTCTCAAGAATGTATGTCAAGTGATCAAGTTGTTTCTGCAAACATTTATGTTCATCATGACCAGGTCTTTTACAATAAGCACATTTGACCTTTTCTTTCTTAGGCTTATCACCCTTGGAAGATGGTGTATCAATAGTTTCTTTTGAAGAAACCAGCATTTGATCCTTCTTCTCCTCGCTATTATTTTGTTTCTTGTCCTTACTATTGTTGTTACTACTTTGTCCTTTTTGTTCTTTTGTGCCTTGGTTGGTTGCTAAGGCATGTGACTTAGAGGACTTAAGAGTGCCCATCTAGATTAGTTTGTCTTGTTCTCGAGTGATATTGACAGCAAAATCATCTAGAGATGGCATGGTGAATTGAGTACCAAGTGCACCCTTAGTAGCATAGAAGGTAGAGACAAACACAGAATATTATGAACTTAGCTTAGAGAGAATACTGAGAATCAGTTGTTCATATTTCTTTTCAATTCCACATTGTTTTAACTGCAGCCTTAGTGATTTCAATTTGGTGAAGAAATCTTGGATTGTGTTGAAATTGCCTGGACTCAAACTAATTAATTCATTTTCCAACATATGACCCCTCATTGAATCTTATGTGCCAAATAATGTTTCTAGCTTTGTCCATACTTCATTTGGTATATCCAAAGACTCAATGTGAAATAACAAGTAAGGAGAAACAGACAAACACAATGTTCCAAATGCCTCATCACATTTGTTAAACCACTTAGGCTTGTCTTCATCTTTAGCAGGTTCAGTTTCAAGTCCCATAGTTATCCTATTTAATCCAGCTTTCTTTAAGTGAATTGTCATGAGTGATTTCCACTCAAAGTAATTTTATGGAGTTAGGATGGGTATATTTGTTTGATCCATGATGAAGAAATGCAAAGAAATGCTAAAAAGAAGAGAACCCAGCCACGACAATGCCCCCCCCCCTTTTTACTCAATCAAAGAACCCCCCCAAAGAAATATGATTTGACACTTTATTTTAGTGCATTTACAACTACCACTAGAAAGAGATACTTAGTGGTCTTGATTTCAATGCATTACAAACCCTCATGAAGAGCATATACTAAAAGTGAAACTTGGGCACAATAATCAAAGAAACCAATAACACCACTGTGATCTACTCGAAAAATCATGCACTTTCAAAAAAAGAATTGCCTCCATACGAGGTCATATGAGAAAGTTATAATCCTTCAAAGTTTCCAAAATGAGAACTGCGCACAATCACAGCTGAGAATCTGCAATTTCTGAAGAATTCATGCATGAAAATTAAAAAAAAACTCCACTAGTGGATAGAGCACAAAAAAATAGTCAAGTTCATAATAAGAATCATCAAAATTGAAGTCCGTATGAGCAAGAATGAGACATTTGAAAATTGCATTCAAATCTGTGACTGCCAACAGAGAGAGGTATGGCTGTAGCTTTGCATGCTCGATTCTAAAAAATATACAGCTTGCATGCAAAATCTAAAAGATACCCAGATGGTTTTTTGGGGCTTCGAACAAAACCCAAAAAGCATTTTTATTTATGATGTACAGAAGATGTTGCTGTAGTGTAAATCAAATGCCTTTAACAGTAAAAAAATGGCTCCAAAAATCAAAAAAAGACCCCAGCAACCAAAATATAACATGCAAATGCTAGATTAGCTTCCTAAGTCCATCAATGGCATGCTGGAACCTGCAATACTGATTGAAAACTCTAAATATGCAAGTTGGTTGTCAGATTTGAGATTGAAACCCTAGAGAAAAACCGTTTTTGTCAAAAAAATTCTGATTCTTAGGATCATCCAAAGATGCAAGAGAAGAGCATACTTCATTTTTCAAAAAACTACAATAAAGTTTATTAGCCCCCCCCCCGAATCTCTCAAATAAGGAAACTAAAATCTACTCTTGCACATAGAAAAGCTCTGATACCATGTTAGAATCTAAAAAGATTAATAACCCAGAAAACTAGTGCAAAGAGTAAATATCTAAACTATGAATGCAAATGATACAAAATCAAAATAGCATCATAGAGTTGGTCTCTAAGAGAGTAATGCAAATGCTAGAAGAAAAATAGCATTAAGAGGATGCAAAAACAAGAGATACAAATACAAGCCAGGTAGCATGCTTATATAGACTAGGAAGAGGGAGGAGGTGGCAACACCAACCAATGAGGAGCAACCATCTATTGGACTAAAGATAGCAAAGTATCTTCCCAAGATAACCAATGGATGCTCTCATGTAGAAAGGTGACACCTCACAACCATTCACCTAATAAGACATGCTTTATTAACCTAAGCAAGATTATTAAAAGTGTAGGAAAACCCTAGCAAAATAGGAAAAATAAAAAACTACACTAACAATTCTCAAGGTAGGAATCTTGACCTTTATTAGAAGCACAACATCTAGTCCATAAACCAAAGCAAAGTGCATTGTACTCGTTGGAGTCCTGATGCTTGTCTTGTATACCCACAAAGTTGGATTAATTTGGTGGTGCTTGTCTCTCCCAAATTTGCTAACTATGTGATGGAGGATCTTGAGGATATCCTTGTTAGATGCCTCTGCCTAACCATTACCCTAGGGGTAATAGATAGAAGACCAATGCTGTGTGATTTTGAATCTTTTGCATAGTTCCTTGAGATCCTTTTTTCTGAACTGTCCTCCATTATCAATAATGATGGAGGATGGTACACCATACCTGCATATGATGTAGTTTGTGATAAAGAGCTATAGTTTTTCCATTTACTATTGTGATGGGTACTACCTCTACCCATTTTGTGAAGTAGTCTATAGTTGTAATAGTGAACTTATGTCCATTAGAAGAAGATGGGTGAATCTAACCCACCAAGTCGAAGGCCTATTGTTGAAATGACCATATTGTGGTAGATGGAATCAACTCCTTGGCTAGAGCATGAATCAGATTCCTATGGAGCTGGCCCATTTTAGGCCCATAGTAACTAGCTCTAATGAGTTTTCAAGCTAGTGTCAAGCCATTTGAGTGGGATCTGCAAATGCCCTTGTGAACATCAATTAATGCACATTTGGACTCTTCAGGTTCTAAACACCTAAGGAGTGTTCCATTGAGACCTCTCCTAACCAAGTCATCAGCAATAATCACATACCATGAAGCATTAAAGATAGGGTAACATTCTTCATTCTGGGTTAGACCACCTAAAATGGTTTGGTTATGGAGATAGGAGTAGATGTGATGGTAGTGAGACGACTCTTGTCCTATGATAGAATAGATCATCCTAGAATTAGGAGTATCATTGGCAAGGTAGTGTAACACTTCCACCAGGAACTCTTGTCAGAGATCATTTTTGGGCATTTGTAGCAAGGAGGCCAAAGTAGCCATAGCATCAAGGGCTTTGTTATCTGCTCAAGGAATTTGCTGGAAGGTGATGTGCACAAAATACTTATTTAGGTCATCAACCATGCATTTGTAAGGGATCAATTTCTCATCCTTTATTTGATACACATCATTAACTTGGTCTATTATGAGCTGAGAGTCCCCAAAGATATCTAACTGATCCACTCTCCATTCAGCTATAATCTTCATGCCATTAATCAAAGCCTTGTTTTCAGCAATGTTGTTTGGACAAGGAAATAGAATCTTGTATGCTTTGGGTAATGAATATCTCTATGACGTTATGAAGAGTAGTCTAGGACTAGATCCATGTTGTGTGAAGGACCCATCAAAGAACATCACCCACATTTGGCGTGTGACTGTTAGAATTGACTCATCAAGGAAATTAATGTTCATTGGGAGAAGGCTCTGCATAGGTACATCTGCTAGCATATCCACAATTTCTTGTCCCTTGATAGCATTTTGTTCAACATACTGAATGTCAAACTCATTGAGTATCATGACCCCCTTAGCCAATTGTCTTGTGAGATTTGCCTTATTGATCAAGTACTTCAGTGCATCTATTTTAGCCACCAACAATATAATCTGGGCAAGCATGTAGTGTCTCAACTTTTGGGAAGCAAAGACAACTACCAAGCAAGCTATCTCAGTGATGTTGTAATTCCTCTCATAAGATATCAACATGTGATTCAAATAATAAATAGCTCTCTACTTGTTATTATTGTCCACTTTAGCTAATAGGATTCCTAGAGATGTTTTAGTTGTTGAAATATACAAAATCAAAGGCTTCCCATAGATAGGAGGCATCAAAATTGGTGGATTAGCAAGATATTGTTTTATCTATATCAAGCTTTGCTCAAAATCTTGACTCCAATTGAATTTCACACCCTTATGTAAAGTCTTTGTGAAAGGTTGTGATCTATCTACCAACTGTGAGATGAACCTATGAAGATATTGGACTCTTCCTTGTAGACCTCTTATTTGGTTGATGTTATGGGGTGGAGGCATATCCATAATTTCTTGAACTTTCTCTGGGTCCACCTCGATTCCTTTCTCTAACACAATATACCCTAGTAGCTTCTGTAATGTGATGCCAAATGCACATTTCTTAGGATTGAGCCTAAGATTGAACTTTTCCATGTGATCTAGGATGGGTCCCAAATGTTACAAATAAGTATGGCATTTGGTGCTCTTGACCAAAGTATTATCCATGTAGTCCTCCATTGTCTTATGCATCATATTATGAAAAAATTGTAGTGACTACCCTCTGATAGGTCACACTAGCATTTTTCAAGCCAAATGACATTACGTTCCAGTAGAAGATTCCCCATGCACATGTAAAAGTAGTATTTTCTTGATCTTTTGGTACAATTTTAATTTAATTATAACTAGAAAAACCATTCATGAGTGAGTACATCTCTTATCCTGCTATCATGTCCACTATCATATCAATGTTTGGAACTAGAAAATCATCCTTAGGACATGCTAAGTTGAGATCATGATAGTTAGTATAAATTCTAATAGATTTATCGTACTTGGAGACTGGAACAATGCTGGATATCCATTCAGCATAATCAATTGTACAAATGAATCTAACTTTTAGAAGCTTCTCCAGTTTAGCTTTGACAAGCAATGCAACATGAGGAAGCATTTTTTGAAGTTTCTATTTAACTGGTTTAATGCTTGGTGCAATGGACAAATGATGCATAATGAGATCAGGATCTAGTCTTGGCATGTTAGAATATTTCCAAGAAAAAATCATCTTCTTTTCTTGGAAGAAGGCAATGAATTCCTCTCTTTCTTCTGGAGATAGTGACTATGCCAGATGTATCATACGAGGATGTTCTTCTATGCCTAGGTTGGTCAGCTGTGTCAACTCTATCAACATTGATAATCTCTCTTGAAAGTGACTTGGAAGTGCATAAAATATCTCATCCACAGGCACCTCAAAGAGGTTTTCACCTTTGGATACATCTTTTGTTTTACTTTTTTGGGTTTCAAAACTACCACAAGGTGGTTTTCACCATTAGACTTGATATGGTTTTTTCTTTTAATTGTATAACTGAGATATTTGATATCAGCTTCAGTCGTGTTGACACTTTCTTCATTGGCGGAAGACATTACCAGTTCGATAGCATTTAGGTAGCAGGCAAGAGCATAGTCATTATGGAATGTAGGGACTTCACTAGATGCATTAGGATTCCATCTATAAGCTTAGGATATGTGAGTGAAAGAGTAGTGGTGGGTTTGATTACATTCACAATATAGTCATTAAATTCTTGGACCAAAAATTTGAGACCTATAGGGGCTTCATCCACAATTGTGTTCGAATGCCTTTGAGCACTAATGTTAGCAACTAACAACTTGAGGACACTAGTTGGATTATACCTATTTGACCTAACCCTAGACATTTCACCCACTTTGAGTTGGTTTTTATAGACATGAACTTGGTCAATGTATTTATCTATAATTTCTTTTGAAAGGGAGTCAAACTCATATTCTTTAGAATCAGTGCTGCATGGTGACAGGCTATAGAATTCCCTGACAATGATAGGGACATACTCACCTTCATCATTTGGGTTTTTACACAAATACTCAACACAAAATGCCTCACTAGACTCTCCTTTTTTTTAATGAGAATTGGATGGATTAGTATTGTCCTCAGAAGAATCACTAGTATTATCCATAGTACTGACACATGGCACAAAGTTGTTTGGCTCAGCAAATAATTCAGCAAGATCATGAGGAATGGGATAAGGATAAGGATCATCATTGTCCAAATTATCATCTTGAGTATCTAACTTAGCTTGCAACTCATTTTTGAATGAGCCCTTAGGCTCTGGTATGAATTTGTTAGCCCCCAAATGGAAGGGAACCTTCTTATAGCCTAGACCAGATGTATCTCTATTTCTTCAAGCTATTGCTTTGATAGGATCAACTAGACCACTATTATTGCACCCAATAGGACCAATTCCCTTATATCCAAAGTGTTTCATGAGTCTAAGACTAGGACCATACTTCTCAGGAGTGATCTAATGAGCTTGTTATGTTAAGTCTTCCAGAGTCTCATCTTTGTAAAGCCATGTAGCAATGGCTCTATTTTTTGCTTTCATCCTCTAAGGGAACTATAGCCTTGAAAAAAGAGTCATTATACTTGGTTTGAGGTGTGAACACAAATGGCTTCTTTTCCTTAGATGGTCTCCCATAATGACGAGGAGACTCAGGAAGAGATGTTAATGACAACACTAGTTCAATATGGTACTCACCCATGCTAGTTTCTTTCAACTTAAATGACTGCTCAATTTGTTTCAGCTTGTTGTCATGATAATCAATAGATTCTCTGTTAGTGGGAACAAAATCCTTAGCAGCTTTGAGCATATTCCAAGTATAGCTAGTAGTGGTAGGAATAGTGACTTGAGAGCCATGAAATGAGAATTTGACACATTGGTGGTATGTGGATGGCACAATGTGCATCTCATGTATCCATGGCCATCCTAGCAGAATGTTATAAGCCAAGATAATGTCAAGGACCTAACAAGTGATATCCCTTTCTATAGGACCGACGTGGAGGGGCAAGACCACAAGACCTAGAGACTTTCATTCAAATTTGTTGTATGCTTTGGTAGTGATCTTGAGGTGAGGATCAATAGAGTCCTTAGAGTAATTTAATTCTCTAAGCAAATTAGTAGAGATAATGTTTAGCCCAACACCATTATTGATGAGCACCTGACAAAGACATGTCTGATGTATCATGACCTCAATGTGTAGAGGTTGATTGTATGGGTGACTAGTGTCACAAAGGTTTACACCCTTATCCAAAATTTTTACCAAAGGACAACCTTGTGAAACATGGAAACAACCTCAAAGCTATGGGACTTGAACTATGAGGTTGAGTCTCTAGAGAAGGTTGGATTCCTTTACTATCATGATGCACCTAACTACTCTTGGAGAGGAAAAGGGAGAATGAAATGCATGAAAGAAAATCTACCTACTCTAACCTAAGGAGGTGATGCACCAAAATAAAGTGTTTAAACCAATCTCTGCCCATACATGCACTATTGAAATATCATGACACCAAAAGGTATACACATCCAAACTTTCTTTAATCTAACAACCACATGCATATCAAAAAACCCAAATGAATGACACAAGGAAAGAAAGGATTCACTTATATATCATTCTTAGGCCAAAAGATATATAGTCATGCATAGATATCCACAATATACCAATGAGAGGCAAATAGTTCTTGAACTTTACATCAATGGCTAAAGGAGATAAGACAGAATGTCATATAATTTAGAGGAAAAGGGAATTTACACATGAAATTGCAGAACAATATCAAAGAATATAGAGAAGAGTCGACCTCAACAAAATCTACAAAAATTGCCTTTATAGTTCAGGCATAACTAAGATTTTTTCCAACTGAAATTACTCCATAACCACTACCATTGAGTCTTGATCAAGATCTAGAGAAAATCTTATCTGAGCACAGATCTAGATATGATGAAATATGATCTTTTGTTGAAACAGGGCCCTAACAAAAGCAACGCCATTAAACTATTTTGACCAAGTAGATGGATAAACTAGGGTGGTGGAGTGTTCTCCTTTGTTCACTGAGTTCAACATTCATCTAAGAGTGGTTGGCATTGATCAAAAGGATCAAATCACACAAGAAAATTTGATCTCTTTTCTTTCTGGCTCATGAGTCAGCAAAAATCAGCAAGTCAATAGAATATTGCAACTAGAATGGGCCATGTGGACTAAATATTTTATTTCATTTTACCAGCCACAAGGTCTTCCTTAGTTTGACCACATCTAACTGACTAACCACACCACCTCCTTAAAACCTTGACTGTGATGTCACATAAACACCAACCCTTTCCACTAATGCTAACTATAACATTATCTCCCCAAGCCTGCAAGGACATGTGTCGCTGAATTGTTATCTCGCTATACATAAAAAGTGAGCACCTTGCCATAGCGAGATAGTGACCATCATAGATTCCCATTGATCATGTAGAAGACATCGATACATTACTTAAGAGAAATATGGTGTGTCCCTTGTCGCTATGTCATTGTTCATAACCCTCGTGCAACTCACCATAGCGAGATAGTGACAATCATAGATCTGAGATTGATCTGACGATCAAATTTTTTAATATGTTTTAGGGAAGGGGTGTGGGTCTAGGTACTGCTATCACTGAGCTAGCTTAATATGTTGGCACAAATATGTATTATTTAATTTCCAATGAAATCATTTTTTTCTTTAACCTACCATGTTTGCCATTTTTAGGCATGTCGCTACCTCGCTACTAGCAAAAATTACAACTTCTTCATAGCAATTTAGCAAGCTCTAGTGGGTCATCAAAAAATGGTGCCAAACTTCATCTTCACTACTGTAACAAAATTTTTCGATAGTTGCTACATCACTATAGGAAACAACTTCGCAATTTTTCATAGCGAGTACACGACATCCATAGATCTATGCAAGATTTGATGGTGTGAAAAGTTGTAGGCCAGTAGAAACAAATTTGAAAAAGAAATATGATAAGGTTTAATCATGTTATTTTGCATTTCTAGGGCATTAAAATAATATTAAAGATGGGAAGTGGCCATTGGGTGGGTCAAGTATTTGAACTCAAATTTTGGTGAGGGGTAAAAATAGGTAACATCTCTGGCAACTTAGATGGGACACAAGCTAGCTATGCATGTGACTGGTGACCTTATGCATCCATTGGGCTATAGAGTCATAAAAGATTTGGATTAATGCACTATGAAACCCTAACCCTACCTCTGTGGGAAAAAAACCCTGGTAAAATTTCCCTCTACAACTGGAACCAGAGACCAAAAAAAAAAACTTTAGCAACCTTCAAAACTTCAAAAAAACTAGCTATCTCATAGAGAGAAACTTGTGCTCGTGCACTTCTTGGAAAGTAGAAAACCAATAGAAGGAAAACTATGCTACCTTTGTACATGAAACCTTAAACCTTGTCAAAAACATTGTTTGAGATAGATCCCATTGATTGGGATAGGCAAAATTTCACCACTAGGCTTGCTTAATTGAAAAGCAGTGGCCTACTTGCAACTGACAAGCAGATAGGGACCACTCCATGTTGCATCAAATTTTGAGTGTCTCCCTAGTTTTACCCTGTTTGCATCCCATTTCAAAACTAAATCACCCTATCTGAAGGTTCTGACCCTAGCCTTCTTGTCAAAGCTCATTTTCACTTGTTGTTGATGTGTTTCTAGGGTCTGCATGGCCTGACTTGTTTTCTCTTCTAGCTCTATCAGCTCTGCCATTCTCACTATCATGGCATCATCTTCAATTAGCTCTAGTTGATGAGCTAGTTCTAGGGATGGGAGTTCTAATGAAATTGAAAGCCTTGCTTCTCTACCATATACCAACATAAATGGTGAATTTCCTATTGACCTCTTAGGTCTTATTCTATCAACCCATAGTGCAGTCCTCAACTTTTGATGCCAACACCTCTAGTTATCCTCTATAGTTCTTTTCATAATCCTAATTAGGTTTTTGTTGGATGACTCAGCCAAACCATTATCCTAAGGATAGTAGTTTGAGGATGTGTTTAAGTAGATATTATGGTCAACTACCCATGCACAAATCTAAGCTCCTACAAAGGATTTTGCATTATCTAAAATAATGGTTGAAGGGGCACCAAACTTGGTCACAATTTTGTCAAGGAACTCAACAACTAAATATTTTGTGGCATCCTTCAATCCAATTTCCTTTGTCCATCTAGTGAAGTAATATGTAGTAGCTAAAATCCATTTGTGACTAGAACTAGAGAAAGGATTGATAGGGCCTATGAAATCCAATCCCCATTGAGCAAAAGATTGGTCTACTTGAATGTGATGAAGAGGAAGAGCTGCAAGCTTTTGCTTACCGGCACATTTTTCACAGTTCCTCACATACCTATGACAATCATAACATAGGGATGACTAGTAGTAACCAGCCCTCATGATATTTATTGCAGTTATCCTTGGTGAGAAGTGACCACCATCAAGACCATCATGATGCTCTTTGATCATTCTTTCAGCTTGGTCTATGCCAATGCATCTTAATAGTGCTCCATTAAAATCTTTTCTGAAAAGGATACCATCAACTATAACATAAGGAATTGACTATAATCTATACTGTCTCCTTTTAGTTCTATCTAATCCTTGAGGATATCCATTGCCTAATAAGAAATTCTTCATATCATCCATCCAATTCCTTGGGTCATCATTTCTTGTCTCTTGTTGCTCTATTAGTATCATAGAAACTTCCTCATCTGATTCTTGACATGAAATCATCTGTTTACACAACCCCTTCCCTCTTACCAGCTTGGTGATCTAGATGTCAATGTCATATTCCATTACTTTAGTAATCTAACCAGCTCTCTTTTCACTAATATCTTTTTTTTAAAGGAATTCCTTCACACTCTTTAAGCCCTTCACTAAAGAAGGCTATGGGATGCTCTTCATATTTATCATTTGTTTGAGTCAAGATGGCAGAAATACTTGACTCACCACCTAAGGTATAAAGGATGAAATCCTTTTCAAAATTTGGATTAATGAGAGTGGGGGTTGAGGCTATGGCTACCTTGATCTCTTCAAAACTTTCCTTCCCTTCCTTGGTCCATGCAAAGACCATACTTTTCTTGAGCATAGTAGTAAGGGGTTTTACCATGGTAGCAAGATTAGGGATAAATCTTCTCACAAAATTTATCCTACCAAAGAAACTTTGCAACCCTTTCTTATGTTTAGGAAGAGGGAGAGCAAGTATTTCTTTTGTTCTTTCTAGATCAATGATTAAACCATCCTCAGATACAATGTGTCCTAATAATTTTCCTTGATTGGTAGCAAAGAAACACTTGTTTGGGTTAAGGGATATCCCAAACTCTCTACACCTTGAGAACACCTATCTAAAATGATTAAAATGTTCTTCTACACTCTTTGAATACATTGTGATATCATCAGGGGTAAACTAATACAAACTTTTCAATCACATTTTTAAAGGCCATGTCCATTGCCTTTTGAAATGTAGCACTTGCATTGGTTAGCCCAAATGGCATCTTAAAATAAGCATAGGAACCCCATTTGGTAGTGAATGGAGTCTTGTACCTATCAGACTCTTTGACCAATACTTGATTGTAGCTAGAAAATCCATCAAGAAATGAAAACCTCTTTTAACCACTGACCTTGGACAAAATCTACTCCATGGAAGGGAGAGAGTGGTGATCTATAAGGGAAGCTTGGTTAAGGTCCCTAAAGTCCACACACAATCTAATTTCTCCAATTTTCTTCCTAATAGGGACAAGGTTTGCTACCCATGATGAGTGCTTGATGGGGAAAATTATATTCACCTTAATCAATTTGGATAGCTCTTTTCTTGTTAAGGGTTCAATCTTGGGATTCACTAGCCTCTATTTTTGTCTTACTGGTTTGACATTATCAATTAAATCTATGATATGCTGAAACAACCTTGGGTCAAAACCCTTTAAATCATCATATGTCTAGGAAAATATATCATTAAATTCTTGACATAGATGAATAAAACTTTCTTGCTCAATCTCAGAACAACCATGACTGGGTGTGATCATCTTCGTCAGCAACTAAGTTCATGACTCTACCTCTTGCTTGGTCATCAGGATTAAAAACTCTCTCTAAGGTAATGAGACCCTTAGGCAATTTTTTGGAACTGAGATTAATGATTTGATCACCATACTGATCCTATAGCCTCAACTAGTTTCTATCTGAAAAATCTGCTTCATTATGCAAGAAGCTTACAATTTGTTCATCAGATTCAAACACTTGCCAATGGATGTTGTTGTCGGGGATGGCAGGCCTTATTACCATTTTGATTTTTTGCTTCTTCTTCTCCTCAAGATTCCTTCACACATCATGAGATGCACCTATTGCTGCAAGTCTATCAGCATGTCTATTTTCTTTTCTAGGGATACTTTGAATATTAAATGCATTGAAACCCTCAATCAAATCCCATACCCTATGTTTATAAGACTTGAGAAAATTGTTCTTGGTGATATTCTAATTTCTCACTTGATTAACCACCAACTCGTCATCTTCATATACACTTAAGGCTTGAATTCCTCTTTTCTGAGCAAGCAGGAGACCTTGCATCAAGGATTCATACTCTGCCACATTGTTAGTGCAACTAAAATGGAGCCTAAAGGAGAAGTAGTACTATACTTGTGTAGGAGAAATCAACATCACACTAGCCCCTGACCCATTCTTACTCTTCGAGCCATCAAAGTACATGCTCCATATCCCACTCACATCTTCTTTAGGGGTATGTGCAGGATCATGGTGTGCCAAAAAGTGGCGATCTGAAAAATATGTAGTTTTGAAATGCCTTAAAGAATTTCAAAATCTATTTCCACTTTTTTCCCACCCATCCTGATACTAAATGAAAACAATTAATACCTTTATAATTCGTACTATATCTTTCAATACCAACCTTATATGGTCATCTTTAAAACATCTCGAAAATGTGTTTTTGGCATGTTCTTATGTGTTTTTTACTTCAAGCATGTAGTTGACGACTTTTTTAAAACTAAAATTTGATGTAATGAAAAGAGTTTCTTAAGAATGTTCTTAGCTTTTCATAAATATAAGTTTTGTCAAATTATGAGTTCAGTAAGTAATTATTACTTATTTTCTAATGAAGTTAGCTACAAAGTGTTGATTGACATACTGGTTGAAAAATAGCTATAACTTTCACACCGTATAAGATTTGTGAAATCCAAAAGATGTGTCACATTCTATGCTTCGACTAGTATAAGAAAAAAAAAAAAAAACTTAATTTTTATTTTTTTTGAACTAGTTAAGGTGGTCAAACACGGGAGTTTTTTAATTCTAAAAATAGTATAGTAGAAAATTCATAATTAATTATTTATTTGGAATAAAAATTGCCAAAAATATGCGTCACATCCAAGCATGAGTCTACTTTTTATATCTAAAATTATATTTAAAAATATTATCATTTGATTATGATTAAGGTGATTAGACATACACCTACTTTTTATTTTTGCCCTGAAATTTTGTGTAGTACTGCATTAAAATCCAAACTTTTGACCAATCAAATAATTTTTTCTCCAGATAAGGCCTTCTATTTTAGAAACTAGATTCAATTTCCTACAGATTATTTTCTTACAACTTTTTGATATAAAGTCTAGAACTACTTTAAAATTATGTGTCAAGTTGACATAACCCTAATTTGCTGGTTTTTCACTACCACTTAAGGCCATAGTTTGGTACACCATGATCCTGCACATAACCTTAGTCTCCACAAGATTGGGAACTAGAGCATCCTCCTCTAATATACAAAATGTACTAAGGCCTGTCTCAAGGATTTTTAACATAGGATCAAATTGATATGCATTAGCCAATTCATCTAAGAGAAAATCAAGTATCTCTACTAGGGAAGTAATAGGCTCATTCATTATGTCATTCCAATCCATTTCTAGGATAGTGTAATTCATGTTGATGAGATTAGGGGTGTAGGGTTCAGTATGATGGAGGGCTAGAGGCTCTTCTCTGATTGAATCTTTGGCCCCATACCTTGTCCTAAAAGACATATATGACCAATTAGAAGATATGTAACCACCTATTTAAGTAGTGAAGTCTCTTGACAGATAGATGGCAAAATGTGGCTTGACTTCAACAACGGATATATCTTGTGTTACAGTAAAACTAGGGCATGCATATAGGGCCATTTCTACATTCCTAAGGATCCCTATAGTCTTGACAATACTACCATCCAACTATAATACATCCCTAGCAGTGGGCTCATATTTCATTCTCAAAGCATCACCAATACACCTAGGCATCACTGAACTACTAGCCCCTGAATCAATCATGCAATTGTGGACTACTTTATCCCCTATAATTAGAGAAACATAAAATGGAGGGGGTCTAACCTTTTTTATTTGTTTCTTCCTCCCTTGGTTTTGTACTAGGCTTGTGGCACTTTCCATGTTGGGTAACTGATCCTTTAGTTCAATACTTTCCAATTCTTGTTGCAACAACCTCTTTTGCATGGGTATAGTAGTGACAGCATCCCACATGGAAATATTCACATTTTTCTTCTTCATTTGTTCTACCACACTGAATGGTGTAGTAGGTGCTTGTCATGTCCCCTTTTCAAATAATAAAAAAAGAAAATCTTTGCTAAGGTAGGCAGGCCCAAGAAAGTGAAGTTTCGGAAAAAGGGGGTTAATCTTTAGAAACCGTTGGACTAATAAATGAAAATTATTATTAAAATAAGTTTCATTAACCTCTCTTGGACATGAGTTACAGTTATGCCCTCTTTTAAGGGGTTTGGAGGCATTTTGGGCTGATTGCAAAACTTGATTTTTGCTCATTCTTTGTTATTCTTCAGAGGCTGCCAAACCTATGGAGAAGGAGACCCAAGAATGGGAGTTTGCAGGTTTCCAGGGAGACCCAAGAATGGGAGTTTGTAGGTTTCTAGGAAGGCTAAGGATGGGATTTTGAAGCCATTCCATGTGCATGCTCATACAGAGTTTTCCTTTGTGCTAAACAATGTAGATTTGTGGGTTTTTGGGTGTATTTTTTGCATGAGTTTGGTGTTTTCAGTTGAGCATTTCATATCAGTTTTGGTTGCTGCTGTATTTCAGACTTTAAGCTGTTAAAATAGATCTGAATATATGTATTGGGATGTGATTAAAATTCTGAGATAGTTTATTAGTGTTTTTGTGGTGTTTCCGGGCATTTTTGTGTTAATTTCGGGAGCCCAATGAGCATAGTTTTTTGTCCTACATTTGTGAGCTGTTGTGTAAAGGCTATATAGATCTGGAAATGTCATTTTGATAGGCTGTTATGCTGCTGAAAAATCTGTAAAAATGGCCATTTTTAGATTTATTAATAATAGGTGAAGCTGTGAAGCTTTTGGCACCATTTCTGGCATACCCGATTTGGGGTTTCTTGAGAAATTTGGTGGATCTTTGTGATATTAGTTGTTTGATCTTAAAGATCTGATTAAAGGTTGGAAAAATCATACAAAATCAAAAAAGGGACATTTCAGTGGTATCAGAGCCATGATCTTGCCAGCCTGAGGGTTTGTAGAAGTTGCAGGTCAGTTTTGACAACTACCCAGATCTTGCATGTCAGTTTTGACAACTACCCAGATTTTGCATGTCATAATTTATAGTTGCATGTTTCTTCTAATCAGATGCATGTTAAAATTTATGGTTACATTCTACTTCTAATAATTTTCATGTTAGTTCTTGGTGAATTTGGTGGTTGTAGAAGTTTGCATTTCAGTTTTGACAAGTACCCAGAACTTGCATGTCAGTTTTGACAACTACCCAGATCTTGCATGTCATAATTTGGTGGTTGCATGTTGCTTCTAATCAGTTGCATGTCCAAATCTATGGTTTCATGCTACTTCTAATCATTTGCATGTTAGTTCTTGGTGAATTTGGTGGTTGTAGAAGTTTGCATGTTAGTTTTGACAACTACCCAGATCTTGCATGTCAGTTTTGAGAACTAACCAGATCTTGCATGTCATAATTTGGTGGTTGCATGTTGCTTCTAATCAGTTGCATGTCCAAATCTATGGTTGCATGCTACTTCTAATCATTTGCATGTTAGTTCTTGGTGCTTGAAGAAGTTATATCCTATTGGGGTTACACTCTACTTTATTCAGAATGGACAGGTATAGTACGGAGTCTTAGAGGGAATGATCTTAGACAATTGATAGCCAAAGTCAAAATAGTAGAAAGGATGGTTATTTAGACATTCGAGATAAATTTATGAAAATAAGCCATGACATGTCTAAATAGTTGGTTGAGCACCACCATATAAATGACATGTTATCTGACCCAGCTAAGGTGGATAAGTTGACTGGATTTCTATTTGGCAGATTTTCTCACAAGATAGATGACACAATTCCCAAGAACTTGCATGAGGAGTTTGAGAAACTAGCTGATAGCCAGGTAGAGGTCTTAGATTCTACTCTGCCATAGGAGGTGGTGGGAAAGGATATCACACAGATTGATAGTAACAGTCAACTTGATACTCAAATTGAGACAATTGTTTACAGATCGTCAAAGGGTGATGCCACAGGTATTCAAGATGGTATAGTTACAACAAGCAGTGACTATAGTGTAGTGGGTTCAAATGATGATTATGAGGATGTTGTTGTGCAAGATGGTGAGATACCTGGTAGATATGAGCAGACATTGAGCATTCATGACTTTGCTGAGAAAGAGTACCAGGCACAATTAGATGCTTCATCACATGAGGTTGAGGCTGGTAGTACTTCACATGATTTGTCTAGCCAACTGAAGGTGAACCAAGATAGTATTGTGACTTCATTATCTCATCATGACAGGTATGTGGAGTTAGTTGGTATTGGTCATATTACTCAGGTGAGGAGTTTTCTTGAGTTACCAGTTGATTCTAGTTTACGGATATGGACTCGAGATTGTTATATTGGCATTTGGGATTCAGTTGACTGGAGATCTTTAACACTTTTTGGTAGCAGTGTTTGTTTGGGTGCTATCATGGATTTGATTAGCAGATTACACGGTGTTGTCTTTTCTTGTACCAGTATCTTGTTTGATGTTGGTATTAGTTTTTATACACCAATGTTGGGCTTTTTTCATATATCCAGTCGACCATACTTGCTGGAATGTGTTGATGATATTTCATATTTGGCAGTGTGTATAGATGAGTCCCAGGATCATATTGGCATTGATGACATCTAGGAGGATGCAGTGGGTAGTTTTGAAGACTTAGTTTTCTTGGGTACAGAGGAGTTGGATAGCAATGCTAATGTTTTTGATACTTCGTATGTTGATATGAGCTTTAGATTTGATTCACAGGATATGGATGGTAATACTCTAGAGACTAGTAACTTTGAGGACACTCCTTTAGACAGTGCATCAGAGGAGGTTTGTAGGAGATAGTCAAGCCAGTGCCATCATGTGTCTAATCAGTTGAGAGTTAGTGACCAAGACATTGCTATCACTTGCCAAAATTTTGATGCTGCTCGTCAGTTGTTAGCAGTTTATGGATGGGGTTCTCCTACTAGTGATGAGCATGGAGGAAGTTATCTTTCCTTGACAGAGATCCACTCTTTATGGGAGGCTATTCGGATTTTGAGACAAAATTATATGCAGTTGGTAGCCGACAGAGATTATCTTATGGAGTGGGGCAGTACAGCATATGATGCATTGTTGGCCAAGGAAGATGAGGTGAGTGAGCTTACTGAGCAGCTTGAGGTGACTTCTGAGATTCTTGAGAGTACATAGTTGGCTCTCAAGGAGTCACAGTTTCATTTGGCTAAGGTGACCATGGAGTTAGAGTGACTACAGTCTTTACCTAATTCTATACAGTCACAAGCTATGGTGTTTGGTGATCCGAGGATGTCCATGGCCGAGATTGTTAGAGACAGTGGAGATGGGGATGCATCCATCCTTGATACTAACATTGGCATATCAGGTTCATTCCCACTAGAGTCAGGTTCAATTGAGTTGGGTGCTGTAGCAGATTTTTGTGGTGTGCCTGACATGGTGGTGACCTCTAGTACTAATGGCACGAAGACTAGAGATGTTGTATCAAAGACCATGTGTGACGTTGGTGAGCTGATAGTTGGCATGGTTCCTACTAGTAATACTACTCCCTTCACAATATCTTCAGAGGTAGTAGTTAGTTCTAACTTGGTTAATGATCGATTGTAGTTAGTTACATCTGGATTGCAGTCTGAGCCACTGACTGAGATTGGTGCATTCTATCGGCATTACACTGTGAGGTATGCTCATCTATCTACCTTTGATGACCATGTTGATGAGATGATGATACAGAGATGTACTTTGGTTCCTAGTGCTTATCATAAGTTATGGGATAGTTTGATGCCTCGGGATGAGAGTTGTGATGGGCATGACATGGTGATAGGTCCTGCAATTGACAGGTTGATAATACATGAATTAGAGTAGGAGTTTTGGAGTGATGCTTTAGCAGGTGTTGTTATTGATTCTACTCCTTTGGCTATGACATCTCTTGACTTATCTGGTGATCAGTCACAGTGGGTTGTATCACTTCTTCATGGCGAGCTATTGACTGAGGTTGGTTTTTTTATCAACATTATATTGCAGGGTATGTACATCAGTTAGCATTTGATCCTTGTGCTGAGGAGTTGATGGCAGACAAATTTGGTTTGGATTCCATTTCTTACTCTTTATCTTGTAATGTCTTTTCACCATTAGCAGTGTATGGGAGTTATGGTTAAGAGATAGTGGCCGATGACTTGTAGAGTTGTGTTGATTGCAGGAGTTGTACAGTGTGTGGATTCTCCATACTTGGTACAGTTTCATTCGAGAGGGTTCACCATTGTTGCAGAGTTGGATTGTACATTCCATATAGGCCAGTGGGATGTGTTGATGGTATTTACTGTGTTGGTAGTTTGATTTGTCCACTTTACTTGGGTTCTGATGTTCTAAGAGTTTGTGTCGAATGGGTTTTTGATTGTGGTAGTGGTGATTTCAGAGTTTGGTTGAGCTATAATTGTCAATTTGATTATGGATTCTTCTTGGTCATATTGCAGAGGATATTGCAGGAGCCTGTGTTAATTGGTAGTAGTATAGTTCATGACTACATTTGGGATCCAGGTGGATTGATTGGTTTATTGTTTAGCCATTTCTTGAGGACAAGAAATGATTGGGAGGGGAGGACTTGTCATGTCCCCTTTTCAAATAATTAAAAAAGAAAATCTTTGCTAAGGCAGGCAGGCCCAAGAAAGTGAAGTTTCGGAAAAAGGGGGTTAATCTTTGGAAAATGTTGGACTAATAAATGAAAATTATTATTAAAATAAGTTTCATTAACCTCTCTTGGACGTGAGTTATAGTTATGCCCTCTTTTAAGGGGTTTGGAGGCATTTTGGGCTGATTGCAGAACTTGATTTTTGCTCATTCTTTGTTATTCTTCAGAGGCTGCCAAACCTGTGGAGAAGGAGACCCAAGAACGGGAGTTTGCAGGTTTCCAAGGAGACCCAAGAATGGGAGTTTGCAGGTTTTCAAGAAGGCTAAGGACGGGAGTTTGAAGCCATTCCATGTGCATGCTCATACAGAGTTTTCCTTTGTGCTAAACAGTGTAGATTTGTGGGTTTTTGGGTGTGTTTTTTGCATGAGTTTGGTGTTTTCAGTTGAGCATTTCATATCAGTTTTGGTTGCTGCTGTATTTTAGACTTTAAGCTATTAAAATAGAGCTGAATATATGTATTGGGACATGATTAAACTTCTGAGATAGTTTATTAGTGTTTTTGTGGTGTTTCTGGGCATTTTTGTGTTAATTTCGGGAGCCCGATGAGCATAGTTTTTTGTCCTACATTTGTGAGATGTTGTGTAAAGGCTATATAGATCTGGAAATGTCATTTTGGTAGGCTGTTATGCTGCTGAAAAATCTGTAAAAATGGCCATTTTCAGATTTATTAATAATAGGTGAAGCGGTGAAGCTTTTGGCACCATTTATGGCATACCCGATTTGGGGTTTCTTGAGAAATTTGGTGGATCTTTGTGATATTAGTTGTTTGATCTTAAAGATCTGATTAAAGGTTGGAAAAATCATACAAAATCAAAAAAGGGACATTTTAGTGCTTTGGTAGAAGCCTTGGGAGCTGCATTTGTAGGAGTTTGAGATGGAACAACCTAAGGATCGCTTACATCCTTTCTACCATTATTTTGCCTTTGTTGCTAAAGGGTATTTGATTGATCATGAGCTATTGCATTTGAAATTGAGACATAACTGGGAGGAGGAAGGGTAGCATCTTCAATAGCTATTCTCTTGCTCCTAGTGTTGTGAGCAATGGAATCTTGGTTTGTATTACAATGTTCCTCCACCTGATGATTCATAAAGGAGAAATCACCTTGTCCTTGAATATATGAGGCCTCTTTAAATTGGTCCTCCTTGCATGATTTTCCTATTGTAGGCTCTTGGATGGTCAAAGCCAAATAAGATTAAACCTTTTGACACATGCAATGGGCATATGAGTAGTTATAGGAGGCACAAAGATCTTGATCTTGGGCCACGGGCATGTTTTGAGGAACTATGGCCCTACTTTGGTTTACATTTGAGGTTGAAGCATGGCTATTCTATCTATTCTGATCAAAAGAATTGTTCCCATGATTATGATTTGGAGGCCTACTATTGTTTAGAGTTTGATATTGCAATTAATGAGCCTTGCTACCATGAGCTTGCTCCCTCTCTAAAGTCACCACCTTGTTGCTCACTTTCTGCATCACAGAGAAGCTATCCTCTAGCTTCTTCTCCCAGCCTTGCAATCTTTTATCTATGTTCAACATCATAGATTGCATCATTTCATTGATTTCATCCATTCCATTTGAAGATGTGGAAGGTTAAGGGACTGGAGCAAGGGATCATGATGTGGAAGTTGTGGGAAGAGGAGCCATTGCTGGTTGGTGATTTGGAACATCAGGCAAGAAAGGCATAGGAGGCCTTGGAGCTAGCTTACCTCCTTGTATTAGGATGTTTTCTAACTTTATTGCTATGTCATAAGCATTAGGCAAGGTATCTCCTCCCATAGTTTGGATTGTAGTGGCAATGTCACTGTTAAAAGGCATTACTAGGGGTAAGCTTTACTGAAGTAGGTATTCTATGCCATGTCTTTTGAAATCTATAGTTGAAATCAGTCATACATTCATGGGGGGCTCTTTTTATAGTAGTCAACTATTCTAAAAGTGACAAATGGTCACTTTTGTCCTCAAAGTGTTTACATAGTCCCACTCCTAACCCATCCCAATCTATTATAGAACCATGAGCCAAACCCCTATACCATTGTAGTGTTTTTCCTTTCAAGGATGAGGGTAGAAGCCTAACTACAACATCATCCTCTATAATACCATGGATACTACAGACATTTTCAACTTCTTGAATGTGTTTTGAGGGAGAGATATAAGTTTCACTAGTAAATTCTAGTATACTTTTGAGTGCAGCTATTGGTATGTCATGTCTTTGGACCAATAAAAGAGGACTTCCACCATTAAAGGTGGCAAAAGTATGGGCCCTAGGCTGTGCCATATAGAAGAGTGATCTATTGATATTTGTTGATTGTGATCTAGGTTGAGATCTAATAGTAGGAGGAGTAGAGATAGATCTTGTAGGTGTATTTTTTGCTATTGCACTTCTAATTGGTGATAGAGATACTCTAGTCTTCCTTCTTCTAGAATTTGAAAATGAAAGCTCTTGGTACTAAAATTTACCTCTAGAAGATGCCCTTGTTTCAACTTTGGGCATGAATTATTGTAACTTTGGTCTGGAAATAGATGTATTTGAATCTCAGAGTTGCCAAGTACTTGAAGAACGAGCCTCTTGAAGGCTTGAACATTGAAGCCAATACTATCTCCTCGATATTAATCTTGAAATCTTCCTTTTGACACCAGTAGACTTGAATTTTTTTGAATAAAGTCCCACTGGGCATGCCAAAAACTATTGTCACAAAGGTTTGCACCCTTGTCCAAATTTTTTACCTAAAGACAACCTTGTGAAACATGGAAACAACCTCCAAGCTATGGGACTTGAACTGTGAGGTTGAGTCTCCGGAGAAGGTTAGCTTCCTTTACTATTAGGATGCACCTAACTACTCTTGGAGAGGAAAAGGGAGAATGGAATGCATGAAAGAAAATCTACCTACTCTAACCTAAGGAGGTGATGCACAAAAATAGAGTATTCAAACCAATCTCTACCCATACATGCATTATTGAACTATCATGACACCAAAAGGTATACACATCCAGAATTGGTTTAATCTAACAACCACATGCAGATCAGAAAACCCAAATGAATGATACAAGGAAAGAAAGGATTCACTTATATATCATTCTTAGGCCAAAAGAGCTATAGTCATGCAATATTGTAGATATCCACAATACACCAATGAGAGGCAAATAGTTCTTGCACTTTACATCAATGGCTAAAGGAGATAAGACAAAATGTCAATTCAGAGGAAAAGGGAATTTACACATGAAATTGCAGAGCAATATCAGAGAAAACAGAGAAGAGTTGACCTCGACAAAATCTACAAAAATTGCCTTTATAGCTCAGGCATAACTAAGATATTTTTCAACCAAAATTACTCCACAACCATTGCCATTAAGTCTTGATCAAGATCTAGAGAAAATCTGATCTGAGCATAGATCTAGATATGATGAAATCTGATCTTTCGTTGAAACAGGGCCCTAATAGAAATGATGCCATTAAACCATTCTGACCAAGTAGATGGATAAACTGGGGTGGTGGAGTGTTCTCCTTTGTTCATTGAGTTCAACATTCATCCAAGAGTGGTTGTCATTGATCACAAGGATCAGATCGCGCAAGAAAATTTGATCTGCTTCGTTTCTGGCTCATGAGTCAGCAAAAATCAGCAAGTCAATAGAATACTACAACTAGAATGGGCCACATGGACCAATTATTTTATTTCATTTTGCCATCGTCTTCTCGAGTTTGACCACATCTAACATACTAACTGTGCCACCTCCTTAAGACCTTGATCGTGATGTCACATAACCACTAGCCCTTTCTGCTAATGCTAACTGTAATGTTATCTCCCCGAGGCCACAAGGACACATCTCACTGAATCGCTATCTCACTATACATAAAAAGTGAGCACCTTGCCATAGCGAGGTAGTGACCATTGTAGATTCTCATTGATTGTGTGGAAGACATTGATACATTACTTAAGAGAAATATGGTGGGTCCCTTGTCGCTATCTCACTATTCATAACCCTCGTGCAACTCATCATAGTGAGATAGTGATGATCATAGATCTAAGATTGATCTGACAATCAAAATTTTTAATATGTTTAATTTCCAATGACATCATTTTTTTCTTGACCCTACCACGTTTGTCATTTTCGAGCATGTCACTACCTCACTACCAGCAAAAATTATAACTTCCTAGTAGCGATTTAGCAAGCTCCGACGGGTCATCAAAAATTGGTGCCAAACTTCATCTTCAGTGCTGCAACAAAATTCTCCAATGGTCGCTACATTGCTATAGGAAAAAACCTCGCAACTTTTCATAGCAAGTACATGACATCCATAAATCTATGCAACATCTGATGACATAGAAAGTTGCAGGCTAGTGGAAACAAATTCGAAAAAGAAATATGATAAGGTTTAATCATTTTATTTTGCATTTCTAGGGGATTAAAATAATATTAAAGATGGGAAGTGGCCGTTGTGTGGGTCAAGTATTTGAACTCATATTTTGGCGGGGGGCAAAATAGGTAACAATGACTTAATGAGTTATCCTCCTCCTCAGAGAAGGACATAAAGGAAGGTGAGGTCAAGTGACCTACTATAGATTGAAATCACTCAAGATCAACATCTTGAGGAACATTTTCCTCAGTGAGGTATTTGTCCAAAATCTACCTATGAGCAAGTAAGATTTTAAGCAGCTCAAAGATTTTGGTTTGAGCATTAGTTCATTTTAATTGATCAAGAACACTATAGCTAGTTGTTGCTGAATTTTTCATGAGTTTTGCACCTTTGCCAAATGGACCAGCAAGGGTTTTATTTATGTGTTGTTCAAGATCAGGGGTAGAAGGTGCAGGGGCTTTGAGCACCAACTTGGCACAAGAACATGTAACAGTGTTGGCACAATGATGCGAAGATGTGTTGTCTATTGTATGGGAAGTAAGGCCTCTCAAGACAAATGGTGTCTTGGGTTTATTGTTATCTTGTTTTCCCTTAATGGTAATGACATCACAGTACTTAAAATCTACAAGTTCAACCATGTTGATCATGTTTTTGTCATTAGAGTATGCATAGTTGACCTTGTTGTTAGGTTTTGGTTTTGAGCTCTCTCCTTTTTCATAAGCTAGAAAGGGCTCTTTGAAGGCCTTTTGATTTCAATTCTTGTTATGTCTATCTACTACAATGTCACCATCATCGATCATGTCCTAGACTTTGTGACATAGGTTTATGCAGTTGCTGTAGACACCTAAAAACCTTTAGAAAATAAAGTATTTTTATTTTCTAAAAAATTCTTGATGACATCATCATTTATTAATTAATTAATTATTTAATTAATTTATTTATTTTTATGCCATTAAATCCCTTTATCTTAATTAAAAATATTTAATTAAGGAATCCCTCCCAAAAATGTTTAAATCTTATTTAAACATTATTTCCTTATTTATTAATTATTTAATTAATAAATTGACCAAAAAACTCAAAATAAATAAAAAATTTATTTTTTGCCCAAAACTTGGCCAAAATCCTTAAAACCACTAACCTCTTCCAAAATCTTCTAATCCTTCTTTAATTTTGATTAAAGGCTAATCCCATCATTTCCTACCCCTAATCCCAACTCAAAATATTTAATTACGATTAAATATTAATCCTCATGTTTATTAAAAAAGTTTTAATAAATATCTCCTCAACCCAAACCCTTGAAATAAATAAAACTTTATTTATTTCCTAAAAATCTAATTTATCCTCATCCTAAGAAGTTCTAGACTCTTCTAGAAAGTCTTCATCCTCATCCTAGGAAATTCTAGACTATTCTAGAAAGTCTTTATCCTCATCCAAAGTCTAGAATCTTCTAGAAGATGTCTTTAAACCTAATCCTAATCCCCTCCTAACCTTGTCACATTCCCTAAACATGGGTTAAGACTTAATAACCCAAGCCAAAGTTAACAAATATCTCCTCCTTCACCCACCCTCATTAAATGCCATCCACTTGCCTATCCCTAAGCTAATCCTAAACCATCCTAATCCATCCTCTAATCATTTGCACAATCCTAAGCAAGCTTAAAACCCTCCTAATCAAGCCCAAGTCGAAATTGCTCTCATCTCCCTCAAAATATCTCAACCATAAAACTTTATGAAGCCCACAAGGTCACAAATGACTCTTCCAAGCCCTTTTATTGCTCTTACAAGCCATTATGAGGGTCTTTATGAAGATCTTATCCCTTGAGCCTCCTTTGTTGACTCATCCTTCCCCTTTCCTCCATCCTCTCACCCTGTGACATGTGTCACTCCCTAATTGGCTGTAAGGAAGCACAATCCATGTGCTCTCTTCTCATGCAATCTGAGCCCTCCATGAGCATTTTCCCATCCTTGCATCTTAGCCCTCAATCCCTCAAGCCTCTTGCCTATAAATTGGATCCTTCCCCTTTGCAAAATAACACAATCCATGAAGTAAAGTCATAATGCCATTTTGAGAAGCCATTTTACATCAAAATCATACACTCACACCCAAATTCCAACTCCATTTGAAGCCCTTTTTGAAGCATAAAAGCTTGAGCATACATCCTATCTATTTAGACAAAGCTACTCAACAAGAAAGCTTCTCATTGAGAGAGCCCATTAATGGCTCATATTCTCAATTGAGAGCTCATCTTAGTCTATCTTGAAGTTTATGAATTTTGTTTAGTTTGTAGAAGCTTTATTTAAATTTGGTTTCTATGAGCATACTAACATTGCTCATATACAGTTGCTAGTTTTGTGTCCTTTATTTTGGTGGTACTCATAGAATGTAGTTTCATTCCACCATGGTGGGTGTGGTTTTAGATCATAAGGGCAAGAGTTGTCCAATGGTGAAATGAGCTTGTTTCGTAAACCACATCCAACGGTTCACCTAGAGGTGTATATTATCATTTAGAGCATGTAGTCCATGAGTTTCTCAATTTGTTCCTGGATGCCTTGTTGTCAAGATGAGGTTTCTCAACATTATTGGTTGCATTGAGACCATCTGTGAGATTAAAGGCTGCCTTAGTAGGTTTAGGAGTGACACTATCAACAACCCCATCATGTACAATTTCTGGGTTCTTGTTCCTCATCAGTGTCATGGTCTTTTTCTTTGTCATTCCTAGGTTGGTCTTGGTGTCTGTTGTGATTATCATGTTCAAGTTCATAATCAACTTTTGTAGGAATGTGTTCAGTTTTAGTATGTTGTGATTGAAAAGGCCCTTTAAAAAGGAATTCAGACATTTTCTTTAGAGATGCAAGACGTTTTCTTGTCTTAGGATCCTCTTGATACAAGGGGTTCCTAGTTTGTTATAAGTTTATGGAGAATATTCACTGGATTTGAGGTGATCTGACAGGTGAGGGAGATCGTGAAGATGCCTCACTAGATGAACTAGATATAGATCATGTATAAAATGGAAGGAATCCTCTACCATGATTATTATTCCTAGCTCAACCTCACCTAAGTGTAAGGGGATAAAACATGTTTCCACTTCTTGTTGTGATAGTCATAGACAAGGACAAGAAGCAAAAACCAAGACAAGGATCACACTAAAACATAATCTCAAAAAGAAAAAAGGAAGAGTATTGTATACTAAGTTATGAGTAGTCTAAGTGAAGGCTAGAATAGCTAAGGATTATGACTATTGCAACAAAAAGTATAACAAACACTAGAGGATAAGAACAAGACACTGAGAGACAAGACTAGTTAAAGTACAGACTGCAAGGCATCAGTTGAGCAAAATGCTATTGTTTGGGACTATTTATAAATAGAGAAGAGGTAACTTGATGCAAGAAATAAGCCAGAGGTAGTGCATAGATTGCTCAAACAAGTTGATTTAATAGTTTTGACTCAAGGTATCATTCAAAGATCCTTTAGGAGACATGCGAGAAAGTACATAGGCAGGCACAAAATCTCAAAACAACAACTAAAACTCATGCAAGGATGTACTTTAGGCCACATGAAGAAGTGATAGGTTTCAATAGACAAAATAAAAGGCTATTAGCAAGATCTTGTGCAGAGATATGCAAGTTTTCATGTGAGGATTTGGACAAACCCATGCAAAGAAGTGATAGAACAAATAGAGCTCGTGTGAAATCTTGCAAAGATGTGTGCAAAATTTTCGACCAGACATATAACACAATTGGATTTCAAAGAGAATTTGACAATTTTAGACTATTTTGGATAGATTTTTAGTTCATTTGACAGATAACAGATAGATTGTAGGGTTGATTTTTAGATTGCAAAATAACGTTGACTTTCAAGTAGGCAAAGTGTTTTCAAAAAGACATAGGAAGCAAGCAGTAGACAAATAAAATCCAATTGAAGGCAAAGCAACTTAGAGGGATGGGGGAGTCTTGACCTTTAGTTTGTTTATACAGTTTTGGACATGTTTAAGACTCAATAACAAACACACTTTATCCCTAAAAATAGAAAATGGTAGACAAGGCAAAACCTTTGTCCCACAACTCATGCACATGCATGCACCTCACACAACTGTGTCACCCCCTAGAGGGCACCCATGTTTTTGGTGTATTCAAAGGGCTCAATAACATATATGCTAAATGAACACCCTTGTGGTAGGGGTCAAGTGCATATACCACTTTCCAATGCCCAATGGCATGCCTATGGTGAGTTCTATAGGAGAGATTCTTGCCCCTCCTTGCACAAAGATTATGCCTCCTTTCAGAGGTGAATCGGGTAGCCTCTAACTAAAGGTTTTTTACTTTGCTTCCATTTGTATTAATACCCAGTGGCTCTATAAGTGGAGTTGAGACTAGCATCCCACACCAACATCTGAGAGTGCACACACTTTCTTACCAAGATAGGGGCCAACATTGACCAGTGCAATAGACAGAGCCTCCTCTTGATATGCAATATCAGGAATCAAGAAGAATAAATTAATATGGCTTTTCAGTAATATTATAGTGAGTTGGAATCTATGGTGAAAGGAGTGTGCTCACTTGGGTCATTCTCGAAGGTTGGATCACTCTAGCAAGCCCTCTAAAGGATTGACTCAGACTAGTGGTTTGAACATAAGGGTCAAATTTTTTGATTTCCCTCAAGGGGAAAGAGCATACTCCTCTACCTTAGTTTCTCACCCAAACACATAGAACACATTAATCACTAATTTAGCTTAACTAATCTAGACTCATCCTTTCTAAAGATTTAGTTTCTCACCCAAACATGTAGAACACGTTAATCGCTAACTTATCTTAACTAATCTAGACACATCCTTTCTAAAGAATGTGTACCCCTAAAAAGGAAACCATCATCTCATCATAGAAGAGGATTAGCACTAGAGAACCACTAAGTTTCTTGCCTCCCTTGGATGCCATCATTCAGAGGCTTCTAGGTTTTTGGTTCACCCTTGGTCATGACCTCAAAGTGGTGAAGAGCATAGTCCCCTATTCCTCTGTCTTGCACCCTACAAAGTTCATAAGCCCTAATTAGACTATGCTTAGAAAGAAAGAAAAAGACACATTGTTTTAGTGGGTTTTAAGATTTGGTCTTCAACAATCATATCTTTGATAGCGTCTTGCAAACACATAGTCAGTTCATGTTTGGGAAAGTTTTTATAAATGAGTCTTTGTCAAATTTCCTACAGATAATTGTTAGGCTACAAAAAACAAGAAAACTAAAATAATGATGCTTCAGATAAAACATGTCAGTATAGAATGATAAACTACATTTTGAAAAACTACATTTTAACTATGTTGTTTCATGATTTCATGCAAAATCTTGCATTGGCCCATGAAAAGTCTTTCACTATCACATGCAATAGAATGATGTGTCACATGAGAAACTATATAATATGTAATTTTTTTACATGAGAAAGTGTACAAAGACATGCAAAACCCTCAAATCTTCATGCAAAAATGAAAATTTTCATGCCAAAATTTGGAAGATTGTACGGACAAGTATGGAAAAGTAATGAAAATGTCAGAAAACCAGATAGATGAGGCCCAAAAAATTGGTTTTCTCAGCCCCACAATGGGTGCTAGAAATGTATATGTGAAAATGAGACCTCAAATCTTTCACCTACACTTCAACATGGTCACTATATGCGGATTCATCCTGGAATGAACATGGGATAGTTCATCCAGGAGGTCCGATAATGTGACTTGTTTCCTTCTAACTAGAAGGATTTTGCCTATTTTCTCTTAGACCGAGATGTAGGCAACCAAAAATTTCTAGAATGAGGGATTTATGTGAAGTATGATTACGCAAGTAATCTATATGATGTGCAATTTATTCTATTAAACAATAAAAGAAACTAAGCTAGATGTATGCATTATTAAGCTAGATGATATTAAAATACTAAGCAAAAGTACATATGAGAGCTATAAAAATGAGTATTCAATTCAATAGTAATTCAATATCATCAAATTCCAGCCTCTGTAATGAGGGATAGAGAGTCCCTTAAATAGAATCCAAGAATTGATTGACAGTCAAGATCAATTTGGATGGACAGTTAAGATTAGAGAGAAGATTCAATTAAAATGGAAACTTCCTTGTGCAAGTGAAGTTGACTATTTCAAATCTGAGTATGATGAGTAGTTAACTAATATTTTATGAGTGTGAGAAAGAATTAACTAAATTGTTTCCAATTCAAAAGGTAGTTCACTCAGAGTTTCCATTTTAGAACTAAAGAGAAGATTTTGAAGATATTATTTAATTTAATAAAGTGAGATATGACCTCGTAAATGCCTTTTATTAATCAAATTATCCCATTCAATTAATTAAAGTGAGCATAATTATTAAATTAAATATTTTTAATTCCCTATTACATTAACCTTAGAATATAATTTAATTTAATTAAAGTATAAACACTTCAAATTAAAGTAACTCTTAATCAATAGGTTTAAAATGACTAATTTAAATCAATACTTAGGAATTAAATAAGTAGTCTGATTAATGCAGATTTAGGGCTTTTTGCATTTGAAAATTAAGTCAAGTAGTGAAAATTAGATTTAGAATTTCCAAGTAGAATAGAACTTTTAGAATTGATTAGAATAGACCAAAATTGGTGATCATGGCAATGAGCCAATTTTGGGGCATTATAACTAGGACAATAGATCATCTCTATACATTAATCCTTAGTAGTGATATGGGTATCTATGGCTCCCAACTATATAGAACTTGTAGGCCCACTCCCATTGTGTTGATGGAGATAATGATCCAACCAAAAACACACATAAAGCACAATGTCCATGGCTAACACTCACACCAGACAATATGATGACTAAAACCAAGACATAGACAATGCATAACTATAGGTCCTAGTCAGACACTCGATGGGCTAAGAAGTAGGAGTTGACATCATGGTGAGTTGCTTGGCTTGACAAGCCCAAGCTTAGATCATGATCATTCAACTCCCTCAATGGAAAATGCTCTAGCACACACATTTTATTAGATTAAATTTTATTACCACCCAATATTTTCTTTAGTTATCACTTGATTAAAACTTCTGCATTATAACCCTCAAGAAATAGGAACCGAGTTGTGGAAAAGAAGCCCCCTCCATATGCTACCCTATCCTACCCATGGTCATCCAATGATGAGTTCCCATGAGCATGCAAATTCCCAACCTAACCCTGATGATCATAACTTTTGGAAGTTCCATGAAATATTGACTCATAAGTCACTTGAAAATGTATGGACATGTACTTGTGTGTTGCACACCACCATCAAAAAGATCATAACACAAGGATTGGATGACAACAAATGAAAAAAATCACTCAACTAAAAATAACTCAAGAAGATAGATTCTACATGAATCCCAAGACAATAAAACCATACATCAACAAATCACTCAGCTAACCTCAATCCAAGAGTATGGATTCTACACAAATCCTAATGATGCAACAAGATTAAACATCATGGAATCACTCAATTGGCCTCCATCTAGGAGTATGGATTCTACATGAATCCTAATGTCCACAAAACAATAACAAGGGTCCAAAGAAATAATAACATTAGGTATATAATCACTCAATTGAACACAAAGCTAGGAGTACAGATGTGAAATGCATCCCAATGCAAACATAAGAGTGTAACAATGGTTTGACTGACATCCTATAGATAATCCAAGTCCATGACCAACATCATGCTAAGAAAACCCAAGAAAACTGGGCGGCATGCAAATTGAGGTAAAAAATCCAAAAAATAAAAAACTTCAAAATTAAAACTCATTTGGTCTTAGGGCACAAAAGCCACAAATATCAAGTAAAATATGGGTTTGGAGTCTATATGCAAAAAAGGCTAGCATAAGAATGCAAAACCCCAAACCCTCATCCCCAAAAATAGGGAAATGCTCATAACTGCCCAATCGGGTATAGCTAGCATATAGAAATAGAGGGGAACACTAGTTCTTAGCCTCCTAAAAAATGACTACCAAAAATAGAAGTAGAAATGGAGTAGAAACAATAAAATAGGAGAGCCTTGCCTCACAAACCAAAAGGGCAAAATGGGAATCTGAACCATCAAATAAAAAGCCTGTAGAAGTAGCCAAAAATTGTGACAATCCAAAGTCTCCCCAAGTTGGATCTAATGATCTTGATCTTGCAACAATCCCACACCTAGAGCTCCCAGAATGAACAAAATAGTAAATTCTTAAGAAAAGGATTTTGTGTTTTACTCTTGAACTTTCTAATTCAAAAGTGAGAAGTGAGGAATTAAATTCTTTTTTGGATATTTATTCACTTTTTGAGTGAATAATCGATTAGGCGAATTATCCAGCCAACCTAGTTAAATCCCAAATCAACCCAAATGAAAATAGGATATTCCTAGAAATAGAAATTCAATAAAAATTAAAATCCCAAAAACCCAAAAACATAGCAATTTCCTTAACAACTTTTGTGACAATGCAAAATTTTAAATGCACCAACATGCTCACTATTCTAATCACATAATGCAATGGAGTTTAGATTTAATAATCACCAAAAGGAATAATTAAATAATTAAAATAAGGATACATCGACCATACAAGGATGGCATTGGTAAAATATGAATAGTTGAAACAGTAACTCCATGTGCCACTGCCAGAGATATAAATCCTACACACTAAACAATATGATCAAATGCAATTGCATAAAATAACATAGTTGAAGCAATAAATGTATGAAATGACTAATTTAACCATTTATTCAATTATACTGAAATAGTCCATTTACATCACTCATGTTTGTATATAGCATAATGAAGCAAGAATGAAGTAAATATCCATAGCATTAAATCCATCACATAACATAATTCGGGATATGTCCAAATACCAAATAACCAGATATCATCATAAAACACACTGTCATCTCAAAATAGCATCATCATGCAATATGATAAAATGAACAACATAGTAATCACATATCTATGATACTAAAATCAAAGTATAACATCTAACCCTCAAGTCATCTCAAATGTAAAACATAACATGAGTAACAAATATCTCTTGCATCAAAATATAACAAGGTAAATATCCACAACACAAAACCAGAGAATCCAACTTGGACAATCCATTTCTAATTATTTAAGCATTGAATAATGGTAGTTTACATAACATTACAAAGGTACTTTAAAAACATAAGTGAACACAATCATTAACATGACTAATCACAGCTATAGGAACCTAGTCTAGTGTAGCACAGTAATATTAGATAGTGCAATCTCTGCACACATCTCATATTAATCATGGAATAACATTAGGATACCATATTGATCCTAGCAACCACTGGCACAAACCTTAGTGAACCATAAATCACATCATAATCTTATAATCAGCCATAAGCATAATCAAAGCAACTAAAATAGTAACATAAATCCAATTACCTCAATGGTGTAGACCACTCATGGTCCTAATCACGATCCATCACAATGAAAGATCAACAAGGTTACATCCATCAGGATGACTTATAGAAGTCAAATGGGAGAGGCACTACACATTCCTTGAGAAGTGAGCTTGCAAAAATGTATTTGTATTTATATGTATATTAGTATAGTTTGGTTTGTTGATAGATTTTTTGATGATTTATCAAATTTCTTATTGTTTCTATTCACCTAGTCATTTGGGAAGCTACAAACACTCTAAGGTAGAAGAAAGAATTTAAAGAAGCAATTTTAGATTTATCCTTGTAGTCAAGGATGATTTGAAGAGTTCAATGGTGGTATAGCTAATATTAATAATATGTTATCATCCCTAGGCTTAATGGAGAAATATGCATATCATCTTCTATGAAAACGTATTTTCTTGATGCCAAATCACTCAATGTGCTACCTATAAGCTTAGAAAGGTGATCTAAGAAATTCCCATGAATGATACCATGAAGATTATAGTAATTTAGAATCTATTTGAATCTTTTATAGAAAAAATTCCAAGCAAGATAGTCTATAACATCATGCTTACTTTCAATAGTGCCCCAAAAAATTCAACATTGATATCATCATGGAGATAGTGATCAAGAGTAATTTTCATAGGAAATGACTCATATAATAATTTTTTATAATATTCTTTATAAGGTGCATGATATAAAATTTCATATTTTCAAGCATTATCAAGTAGAGGTCTACCGATATGCCCCATCATTTGGAGAAGATCAATAATAGGGTAGTATATGTTATCTTTTTCTTGTCTATCTTAATATTGTGTACCCATGAAAATAATCAAATTCCCTAACAAAGAATACCCCCAACTCTTTGAACTTCTTGCAACACATATTTGAATTGGCCCTACTTTGAACCAATGGGCTATAAGTTCTTCTTCTACAAAAGTGAGACCTTCATGTTAGTACTCAATTCCATTAGACAATACATGGCTCAAAGTAGGTTCTTTCACTTTGGAAATGAAAAATTTCAAATCTTCTTTAGTAAATTGAAGAAATCAGGATATCTCCCCACCATTTACATTTGAATAAGCTAATAAACCAAGGGTGGTAAGATATGAATTTTTTCTTGTTGGCATAAATACAAGAGATAGTTTTCCTCCCTTTGCATGATGAATTATTAATATGTAAGTTTTCTTGGTCTTTTGCTACATTTGATCATCAAGTTGGCTATAAAAAAAATTGGATATGAATCTCTAATGGTATAGGACAAAGACCAAGAGGAAAATTAAAAAGCTTAGGTGCAGTAGCTCCAATCCACTCAGCAAGATCCTTAGCATTTGCAGGTGAAGTAGAAAGAGAAACAATGTGAATATGATTTTTAATTCAACTTGAAATATACCTCATTCTATCACTTACAATTTGGGACCATCCTTTCAACCAATTAAATGATGTTCAACCACAATAAATAAGATAACTTGTTGCACCTTCTTATGTTGTTTGCATTTTTGAGGTAGAGCATCGCATTTTTAAAGTGTTTTCAGAGGAAGATATGTCTAGTGTTATTATCAAGAATACACTTTATATCTAAATCAACATTTAGATATGATTTAACTTAGACCTAGTTTCAAATTAGTATAACAAGCTCCATTCATCCATTCCTCCTTGACCTAATGTACTTTGTCAAATTTGAATTCATCATGTCGATAAGAGTTGTATGTACTAATACTCTGATACCAATGCATCTAACACTTTAAAAAGAAAAAACTTAACATCACCTTAGAGGCCATTCAGGTTTTCAATCTCAATATCTAGAGGGAGTTGTGATTTTAATGAAGTTCCATCACATGGTTGGGAGAAGGTACCCTCGCTAACAATCAATTATTACTATGTGAAAAAAGAAAGGATCTCTAGTCCCTTATATGTTTAAATTGGATTGGGTGGTTTTGTTACCACTTTAGGAGATAAAGTTTGGACATATCATAACCAAAGGTGCTACTTGAATATTCAAATTCAAATAATGGGAATAGAAGCCAACATCTGAAAATATTTGGACTATTATGTGATATCTGAGGAGAATTATGCCATATATAAGTATATACACTATCTTAAACTTGAATTATAGATAAAAAGCCAGATTGAGGCACAAAGAAGATTCTAAACTTTAAATTTCACTACCAAAAAAGAAAAATCAAAGTCAAACTTTATATATAGGGAAATTAATTTGTAAATGTTTCTATAAGTACCCTATGATAGGAACACAAATGTTATTTTAATGATTTATTGTTTTATCTCTGAATGTTTATTAGTAACATATTTCTAGCATCCTAGAGATAATTTATTTTGTACATTTCAACAACATTTTTTTATTTCTCCTTTTAGATGGATAATAAGAGGCCTAACTATTATTTTAGGTGGTTGAGCCACCTAAACAATGATAGCAAATTCTTATATTTAACCTACAATCTATTGATTACTTCTATCAACATGTAGGTGGTCATTAGCAATAGTAATATAACCATGTATTTAACCTTTCAAAAAACTACCTCTAATTTTATGGTCAAATAAGTTTCCATAAGTACATTATGTTATATTACAATGGTGATATATTTTGGTAATTATAAATCTAAATAGGAAAAAAACCTAGATTGAGAAACAAAGTATATTCTATACTTTAAATTTCACTACCACAAAAGAAAAATCAAAGTCAAACATTATATATAAGGAAATTGATCTGTAAATGTTTCAATAAGTACCCCATGATAGGACCAAAAATATTATATTTATGATTTACTATTTTATCTTTGAATGTTTATCAATAACAGATTTCTATCAACCTAGAGAGAATTGATTTTGTACAATCCAACAACATTTTTTTATTTCTCCTTTTAGCTGGACAATAAGAGGCCTAATTATTTTTTTAGGTGATTGTGTTATAATTCTTTACAATAAATAAGAGGGGGTGTGGGGGGGGGGGGGGGGGGGGTGGGGGTGAATCAGTTATTCAAGGTCTAATGCAACTTTTTCCACAAATCCTTAATGGAGCATAACTAAAATTATCATGCATGCAATTGAACATTAAACAACTATGAAAAGTAAACATGCATCACACCATAACACTAAGTATTTGATAACCCAGAAACCCTCTAGGAATAAGAAGGTAAAATTGGAGTGGGGATGATACCCACAAAATAACTGCGCAATTGATTTCAACCACTTCTAATGATCTGCCCTGTTAAAGGCCTGCCCTATTAAAGACTACAACACATTGTTAAATGTGACCTTGTTAGAAGATTTCACCATACTATTAGGAATGGTCCTAGTTAAAGGACTTTGGAACATTCACTTGGAATGTCACCGTGTTAAAGGATTTACAACATGGCTATTAAACCAACCTAAGTCCATAGGATTTATTTTAACTGTTACAATTGCTAGAGAGTAACAATAATGGCTTTTGATCTGATACAACTTACAACATATCTTGTAGATTATAGATCACACTTTAGTTCAATCATTTGCTTGGCTTTAATCACTTTAGCTCTGTTAGCTTGTCATCTCAAGCTTCGTCACCTTGAGTCTTCTTACTCATCATACCAATGCAATCATATCTATGGTCACCTATCAAAGCAGAGTATCTATGCTCTCTTCCACCTTAGCACCTTCTTCAGCACTTCATGTTTTCATTCTTGACCATCTCTTTGCTTCATGACCTTATGACTCCTTAAATAGAAATCTGGGATACTTTTCCTGCTCAATTTTCCCTCTCCAACTTTAGGGTTTCAATAGATTAGGTAGGATACAATGTATTTGTCCCATATCTTTCTCTTATCTAGAAACTTCTTCTAGAATCCAATTGTATTCACTAAAAAAACATTTTACATAGTGTTCTGTACCACCAGCTCATCATTCTTATCTTCTATCTGATTCACAAAATTCTAGAATACTACCATGTTGGCTCAGATCTGGCGAATCTTTGATTTTCAAAATAATGCAGCAACTTGGCATTATTGATTTACTGATGCTCGGCACTTGAAGAAATTATGTGAAACTCGGCTCTTGAAATTCACTTGGCACTTCAATATCACTCGGCACTTGAAAAATTACTCGACACCTATTATCTTTTCTGCTACTTGGCACCTAATCTTCACTCAACACCTGAAGACTCCTCAGCACACACTGAGTTAAACTTTTCTTGGCTTCAACTGAATTTTTTTTTGGCACTAACTAGCTTGCTTAGCTCTCTCTAATGAACTTAATTAGGCTTTACAAATGACTTAGCTAAACCTTACATCTTTGATGTGTTTTAGTGTGTCTATCCTCTATGTCTTAGAGTATATCATCAATACACTATTTCATCAATGGCTTAGTTGATCCTTATACTTCATTACAACATCATAACTTCAACCTTTCTCTATGTGCTCTAGTTACATCTTATTGATTGCCTCCTCCTTGTCAATTAAACAACTTATAGTATTTGGATCACTAAAGCAATTGTCATTCCTGCAAGTAGCAAGTTTGACATCAATGACAAAACAATGATTGAAAACATTCTTTACCAATTCCATTACTCTTCATTCATGAGCTTTTCAATCATTTTCAACAGATTGAGCCACCTAAACAATGATAGTAAATTCTAATATTAACCTACAATCTATTATTACATCTATCAACATGTAGGTGGTCATCAATAATAGTAATATAACCATGTATTTAAGCTTTCAAAAAACTACCTCTGATTTTGTGTTAAGATAAGCTTGCATAAGTACATTATATTATATTAAAATGTTGATATGTTTTGGTATTTATAAATATAAATAGGAAAAGTTAGAGGGCCTTTTTACTATATAGTAAAATGAATCAAAAGGAAATAATGTGCATGAAAAATTTAAAATAAGGCATGTAGTAAAGTAAATAAAACAACATTGTGAAAAGATTCAAACACGATTAGTACATATGATGATAAACAAGAAAAACTCTACATGAAATAATGCAAATATGTATAGTTCCACAAATTTTTGGAATGGGAGAATTAAGGAATTTGATTTGGGAAAAAATGGATAGTACTTGGTGGGGTTTTGAGGGTGGAGTCCCTAGTGGAGTTTGGTTTTAGCACTCAAGATCATATTTATAAATTTTAACACAATTTGTCTCTTTGAAATGAATATGCCATCATTATTTACCAAATCTTCATTCTTCAAATTTCCAATAGTGAAGCTGAAGAAATTTGTCTAGTTTAACTTCAAATGATGCAAACTACACAATTTTATAAAAAAAATTATGTTTTTAAGTTTTGGGAGGCCCCTGATGTAAGAGCACTAATATTATCTAAGTGAGTTATCCTTTAAGAAAATTGTAGCACTTGTCACATTCAAGAACCATAATTTTAGGTACCAATCTTTTTTAGATGGCGTACTAATAACATTAAGTTGTAGCACAAATAGAACCCCCTAGCCCATTTATACAACACACCCTTTCCATGGAATTCATGTATTAATTTAGTATATCCTCTAACCTTGATCCACATGCCATATAAAAATGAACATGTACAATTTATATAACACTTATAGGTGTTTTTTGTAATATGTTCTCTCAACATCTTCTACAATAGTTTCAATAGGAGGTTGTGTAGGGTATCATAATCCATGGTTGGAAGGAAAACCATCTAGATGATTCCCTATCTCAATAATGCCAAATCTTGTAAGAGATTCCAAAGTGGAAGAAAGAAAAAATGATCCCATTTTCTCTCTTTGTTATCACATTTCTTTCTCAAAGAAAAGAGTAGCTAAATTAATTATTTGGTAATAGTTATGCACATGTGAAAAGTATTTCATTTCTATTTCAGTTTTAGAAGTAAAGAAAAGTCCAAGTTTTTTTTCAAGTTTGCAAATATATTAATAGTGAAATTTGGTTGTTATTTTATCTCAAGATAGATAGCACGTTACCAAAAAATATTATATTCGTAATTCAGTCCCAAGATCAACTCTAGCTACCCAAATCTTTGAGTCTCTTCAATGTCTTTTTTCCTTTTTTCATTTTGTCATTATATGTTACCATCTATTGTCCAAGTATTTTGTCTTGATCTATTTTTCCATAAATTTTCTCCATACTCACAATTTTCTATTGTTTGTCACTATGCCCCTACAAACCATCATGACTATAAAAGAAAACCATCTCTAACTTCTCAAACAACCACTTTATCATCCATACACTATCTCTCAAATTAAATACTAAATCCCCATGAGCTACCCCTGGAGTGATTGGTGTTACACATAGACCATCTACATTAGAATGAATGGAATATGTTTGATGTTCAAAGGAGGGGCACTCCTACCTTGGAGTGAAGAACTTTTCAACATCTAATAGTTGTGCATTCAACCTATGAACCATATTATTTTCAAGATCTCGAGAGCCCATCAATCCTTGCATATGAATATGATATTTTATATTAACTGGGAGAATTTTGATATTTTGGGCCATATTTGTGAGGGCACATGCATGTATTGTAGACACTTCATTAAATAAAATTGGGTGTTTTTTGCAATTATAGCTATCCATGCTCTAGAGATTCTAAATTATTCTTTATTTTGATTCAAGTAGTGAGAGTTTTTGTATTGATGGTGATCCTTGTTACTTCTAAGTTCTGGATAGTTAGCTCAACCAATAGTAAGCCAACTAATAGTGAGTCTTACCTATAGTGAGAGAACTAGCAAGTCAGCCTTAATAAAATTTACCTTAATCAATTTTTCTATTAATAAGAATTAACTTCTCCATATTTTTTCCCATCTTAAGTGTCCACAGATTCTGGTGCTCATGGTGTATGATATTTTTTTCTTTTCTATTCATATCTATTTTAAATTTCAAATTTATCTAAGTTTGCACCAAATTGAATAAGGTTAAGAAAATTATTTTAATATAACTACTAACCCAACCCCCTTCCAACCCCCCCATCATCAATTTTTTATCTTTTTCAACATCTCTAGCATATGAAATAGTCAGGTAGAGAATTTATCAATTGATGAAATCTTTCTTCCCTACAACATGGTGTTGCTAGCCTCTTGTGAATCCTATCATGATTATAAATTAAAATTGATCATAGTGAACTAGACTTAATGAGATACATCCTTTCTATTTTTATCATAGACTATAGTTGTAGAAGTCTAGTTTGGCTTTAAGATGATTACTTACATTCCTTTTTTCAGCATTGCTCTTCATAGTGTGACTGGACATAATTTCTTTTAGATTTGGATTTAAAGAGCAGCTTTCCAATAGCTATATTTTATTTATGGTTTATTTTCTCTATCCTTGAAGGGTGGCAATGTTATTTTTATATTTTATATTTTCTTTTCTAGTGGTTGTTATTAAAGGTAAATTCTATAGTTTTGAAGTTCATGTTTCTAGACCCCTTTTCCTTGAACCAATAATCTAGACTAAATAATTTGTGGATTTAATATCTTGTTCATATTTTAACCATGTATCTATAGAATTATTCTTGTGTAGCATCATTGATTATTTTCTTCTTTCAAGTACATTCTTGACATCTTTTTGGGTGTCCTTATTTTTTGATACTAAAGTGATAGTATGTTTTTTCAACTTTGTTTGATGAAATTTATCTATCATCTTTTTGAAGAGAAATATATCTATTTTAATAAACACAATATTTGGTAAAAATAATCTATACACCATATTCAATCTAGTCTTCAATGTTCTCATAGAGAATTTTGACTACAAAAAAATAGTCTCAATGGAATTCAATATGGAAATGAACTTTCTATCTTTGCATGGGAGCTTATTAATGAACCTCATTGTCTTTTAGATGTGTCTAGACAAAATTTCTAGGTATACCTCAATAGATTTTTGAATATTCAGATTTGGAAAGGTCTATGTAATTGAATTCATCTAGCTTCCATTGATCATATCCCATAATGAATAGAAATTCATTCAATGTCTCAATGATTGATTCAATTTGAAATATTTATGCATTACCAGATGGATAGGTTTATAATATTCAAATTCCAAATATTGGAAGATATAATTTTTTTTATGGACCATCATTTGGGGATTTTGTCCTCAACTATAGACATGGATTATAGAAATGACACAAGTTTTGAATTCAATTGATAATTATCACCTTCTAACTATTGGGCATGAAGGTTTCTATGGGCCAACAACTTTAGAAAAATTTTAAGTTAACCTAAGAGATTGGGCACAAGCACTTGGTGTTGATTTTATGCATAATTCAACTATTGAAGCTATTGACTTTGCATTAGTCCATGCTTATCCCAATAGGTGGTATGCATTTTATGAGTTTATAATCATGGTTTGAAAGTTTTAGTCAAAGAAGGATAAAAACTTTAGTTTCTATTTTATGCCTTGTTCTGTTCACTTAAGGTTAAATATTTATTTTGTAGCTGAAATCAAGTTCTATGGTATTGATGCAAGGTTATAGATAAGGAACTTGAAGGAAAACTAATATATTTTTTGCATTTGCATCTAGCCAATACATCTTAAGCCCATCATTAGCATGAAAATTGCTCTGCTACACTACTAGATCATTGCCTATCTGGCTTGGTGATTGCTATATATTCTTTTGTGATGTTTTATTGGTTTTATTTGCATAGTTTTTAGTAAACAGTAATTGACTCAAATTTTTGGTGCTTTTGGGATTAAACGCCATAATTTTAGATTTGTATCCTTGTCTAGATCCAAACTATTTATTGTTGTAGACTTTATAGTGCCTAATACTTTGTTTTGTGAATGATATCAACTATTTTTGAAGAAGTTGGTGTATTGAGAACATCATTATTTTGCAGTATTTAGTGTTGTATAAATAGGCTCACTATATTTTAGTGTTACATTTAAGTTTTTAAAAATTGTTATTTGTGTGCACTAAGAATATTATTCAATTGGATTATTTACTATGGTGCAAATATTTTGATTGTATTTATAGGTACATGCATGGTATGGAATATGAAGAGTTCAGTGTGTGGTTTTTCTAGCACATCTATTTATGACTAGATGCTTTTCATATATTAGTGGAGTGCCATGCTAATGACTAGTGTAAAGTGTCATTAAGGCAATAACATTGTAAGCTAGTCATGTAACTACAAATTAAGAAATAAGAAAACTTACCCAATTGAGAACTGTAGAAGGATTACAATTTTTTTTGGCTTTCCTAAAATCACTAGAAATTATATTATTTTATTTTGTATCAATCTTTGTTTACGATTCTAACATATCTTCCACCAAATGCTTCAAAGAAATGTAAATCAAACATTATTTTATTTTTTATCAATGTTTGTTTATGATCCTGGCATATATTTGAACAACTATTTTAGATAAATGCAAATCATGTCCTTCGTTATATTCACAACACATAGAATGGACTAGATTCTTCCATGATACCCTAGAGTCTGATGAGTGAAATGGTGCCAATGCCCCTCGATGTTTCCAGCATTCATATGGGTAATGTAGAGACTACTACATCACAACCTTTTCCAATTATAACACTTTCTTGTACTTTGGCTTCTATAAATCCATAGCAATAGAGAGAAGTACGATTAAGAACTTGATTAAATCAAATTTAGAACATGTAAATTAAATATTAGAATTGGAACATCTTATACTATCTTTTAAAGTGTAAATTTTTTTTTTTTCTTGCTAGATGCTTGGAGAACAACTATTTCCTCTAGTGGATCATCTAGAACATGATCACGCTAATAAAGTAATAGGCATGCTCTTGGAGATGGATTAAATAAAATAACTACACCTTACTGAATCTCCTAATGCATTAAAAATAAAAGTTCAAGAGGCAAAGGATGTACTTTGTTTGGTTCAAGCTACAACTATTGCAAATCAAGTTGATCAACTTGGTTCACTCTCATTAAATGAGCCTCTTGTTTCATGAGGGAAATATATTCTCTAGGGGAGAACATAAATTTCCTTGATGAAATGAGTGAGATTTACTTGAGCTAGAGGTTTTTTTATTGCAATCTTCTATTATGGTAGTTTTGTACATTCTAATGTTTTGTTTCAGTCCTTCTAACTAGCCTATTTTTTAGTAGAATTGGAGTATTATTAATTATTTTTTTAGTATACAAAGGCTATTAATGATCCATTATCCTAATTCCCTTTTCCTCTGGCTGATTTAAGTTTGACATACTAGAATTATTTTTTGAAATAAAAGGAGCCTTTAAAATATTAGCTTGATTGGATGTTGCCTTGTTGCCCCCATTTCAAAAAATATAGGTCCATAACCTTTTTGGGTGCTATATTGAGAATGAAATGAAACAAATAATAATTTATTATGTATTCTTTAAATGGGGCTAGCTCAATGGAAGAGCACCTTCTTTACAAGTAGGAGGATGGTGGTTTGATTCCATCGTCCTCTAATATGACCAAGTACACTACCCAATATGTGACTACATATGCTATTAAATATGTGACTAAATATGCTACTAAATATGTGATCAAATATACCATAAAATATGCTACTATATACACTACCAAATATGTGAGTAAATATACTAAATATGTGATTAAATATGCTACAAAATATACTAGTAAATATGTGACTAAATCAACTATCAAATATATGTATAAATATGTGATTAAATATACTACTAAGTATACCTCTGAATATGTGACTAAATTGATCATTACAATCAATGATCAAATAAGTGATTAAACTTGTTTAGTAGTAAATTTAGTAGTGTTGTAAATGACTGGATATTAACTAGTATTAGTCACATATATACAAATTTTAGCTTTTTTTTAGTCACATATTGTTGCTTTTGTACTAGTGATTACCATTTCCAATTGGAATCCATTTTATTATACAATTATTCTAGTAGTTCTTTACATAATTCTATGGGAGTATATTTAAAAGTGATCATCATGTCCAAAACTCCTTTCTCTACCTTTTCTTTGTCTTCTTTATTTAAAGATTCATATTTACACACTTCAAACCAAAAAGGCATGTTGAACTCCTAATATCAATAAATACCTTGTCTATATTTTGAGGAGCCTTCCTGGGTACAATCTAAAATTTGCTTAGATTGTCAAATTCTATTCTTTCTCCTTCTTCATCATCCTCTTGATCATCAAGATTTACAATTAGCTTCCTCGGTCTCTTCTTTTGACCTTTCTTAGTCTCTTTAGCCTCAGGTTTCCTTTTCTTTGGAGTCTTTCCCTTTTTTGCCTTGGTTATCTTAATAGTTCTTTTTGTGGGCTTTGTAGATATGGGTAATGTTTCCTTTGATCCTTGTATAGTGGCTCTTCTTTGATAGTGGGTGGAGTAATCACTTTCTTTAAACTTCTCTTCATTATTGGATCAATAATTACTATCTTCTTGCTTTTTGGTTGCCAAGGCTTAATGACCACCATCTCTTTACCCTTAGGCTCATTCTCTTCATCATCTATACTCTCTTGGTCTTCCCTTTTACCTTTTCTAATTTTCAAGGGTCTCTCACCAAGTTTACCTTCCAAACATTCTATCATTTTCTTTCTCTTTTAGTCCATCTTGGGATGTTTTTCTAAATTATCATCTTTATTATAGAAATTTCATATGTACCAAATGCATCAACATTCTTTTCTATCTTATGACAACAAAGTTGTCATTGTTGTAAAAATTATTGCATTGGCCTCAACCATGCAACTCTTGACACAACTTCCCGAGCATAGGTTTAGTTGATGTCCACCATGAAACAAATCTAATCATAATACCAATCCAAAAATATCTTAGGGATTCTCATCTTATTCTTCATTTTCCTCTTAAACTCATCAAAATAACCATCTAAAATTATTTCAAAATCATCACCAAATTTCTCACTATAACCATTAATCTACTTGGTTATAGCCTTGGTCTAATACCATACTACTTCGCCAATGAGAGGAAATGAATTTTGTACATAAAATAATATGCACAAAAAAAGTGAACCAAAATTACATTAAGTGTTCTTGGCTTTCCTTATGGCTCCCAAATTCTCTACCAATTGAATCAACTGCAACCTAGCAAAATCATACCTATGGCCCTTCTGTTGACATTTCAATCATGTTTGTTATTAGTGACATACACTTATTATATTGTAAGTATCTATCAAGCATATTGTATAGTTAAGAGTGTTAACGAAGCATTTCAATTGCTACTAAGTTCTACAATTTCTACCGAGTCCCTTGGATAGTATTTAGTTTGCATTGAGTAGTTACTACAAAGTTGTTCATTAGTAGTGTAAACTGAGCATCATAGTGTATGCTGAGTTTATTAATGCAAATTGAGTTGTGCAATGCTTACCAAGTTTGTAGTTGATGTGATATGAGTATAGTGTTAACAAAGGTACTCAGTGATAACCAAGTGACTAAGTTTATACTAAGCTTCTAGTGATAACATTGACTGAGCTATGTAGTGTGGATCAAGTGATTCAATCAATATGTCGAGTTTCACAGTATTCACCAAGTCACTAGTAGAAATTGAGTTCAAGACTACTTGAAAGTGATCAGTATGGACTGAGCTTCTACATCTACTGAGTGCATAATGATGTCGAGCATTAACAATGGATGCTGAGTATCAAAACCTCACTGAGCTAATCTTCAAAAACTAAGTTTCTTCATTTGGGTTGACTTTGTGTATTTTTTGTATACTTGCATTGTGGCTGAATTTTTAATTTGTAAATTGGATTGGTATATATGTAATGTATTGTATCACATCCAATATGATGGTATGATGTAATTAACAAGAAGAGGAAATTAGGAGAGAGAATTACAAAGGCTACAATAGTATAAGAAGTAGCAAACATTTATCTATCCTAGCAAGGTGATTTCTACACTCAAAGGAATCTCATTTAGTAAACCAAATTTCATATTAGAGATCAACTATTTTTTCATCATAATAGGTGGATCAGTCAAATCCTTTAACAAGGTAGACCTAATAGTCTTGTGCACACTTCATTGTATGTTTGTAAATCCTTTTGTAAGATGGACCTAGTAGTCCTTATTGCTCCTAACATGGAAGATCATTAGAAGTTATCATTGTAAGCCTTAACATTCCAACTTTATAATGCAATGTTAAAGCTTGTGGGTATCATCCCCACCCAAGTTTTACTTTCTATTTGGAAATTTTTTGGGTTACCAAATTCTATGTTAAAAGTGTTGTGTATGCTTTAATGTTTTCAATTTCTCATGCATGCAATTAGATTAGAATACACAAGAAGGATTAATTTCTAAATAAGGATGAATTTTTATAAGTTACCAATTCACCCCTCCCCTCTTAGTAACTTAGCCTATCATAATAATTTCAACAATTGGTATCAAAGCTTTGTGGTTCTTAGAGACAAGTTTAATAGCTTGAGAAAAGATCAAAGGTTATGAAGGTATTTAGACTTGACAAGGGTATTGATAATGAGAAGCTAGACTTGGAATTGGGTATTGATCAACTCAAGAAAGAAAAAAAGAAATTCTCTTAATCCCTAAAAAATAAGGAAAGAAATTTTAATCTAGATGAATGATCAACTCTACATTGAAGAAGGAATTGAAGACATCCACTAAAGAAATTCAGATGATGTTGATGAAGCAATCAAAGAACTATTTGAAAAAAATAGTACTCTTTAAGAAGAAGCAAGAAGCAAGAAATCCAGTCAGTAAAATTGTGTGAAGTCATAGAAGAGAAAAACAAGATAAAAGAAGAGATAGAATGAAAGAACAATGAAATTAAACACCTATCCCTTTAGTAGATAGACTTCATTGATCAAATCACTAATGCAAATGAATAAATCATGAATCTAAGATCAGAGAATGAAAGATTGTAGAATGATCTAAACATTGAAAGGCAAACCAATAAGAGGAAGATGAAATTTCAAGTAGACATGAATTGGTTGAATGAGAAAAGTCATTATAGAAAAAAGTGAAAAGAAAGAATTGGATATATAGAAGGTGGTAAATCATCCAAGCAAGGAGCTCAAAAGAATCAAAGACCTACTTGTAGTCACTGTGGTAAGCTAGGTCATACATCAAACAAATGTTGGAGTAATGGGAAAGAAAAATTCAATGGGAAATTCTACAATTGTAATTAGCATGGACATAGGGCAAATGAATAAAAAGAAAAACATAAATTTGAAGGCAGATGTCACAAATTTAAGAAGCATGGGCACAAGTCATCAAAATGATAAACTAAGATATTGAACCTAATAGAGAAAATTGTAAAAGCTATATTTGGTTGGGACTATAAAACTTGGTATAGATGTCATTACTATGGAGAATTTGGATACATTGGAATGAATTGTATAAAACATCATATGAGGACAAGAGATACTACTAGAAAATGTTCCATTTGTATAAAACTTGGTCGTCTTGCCAAGAACTATACGAATACTGGAAGAATTAAAGATGAAAAAAAGGCAAAAGATGATAACATAAAAAAGAAGATGAGACAAAAATGGGCTCCAAAATCTTATAAGAATACAAGTCTGAGCATTAATGAAAATGTCACTCAAGAATTGGGTGACTCTACTATTTCTACTTGATCTCTCATAGAAGAACTGGAACTAGGATTCTAAAGAAAACATCTCACATTAGTTCCAGTTAGTAGGTTGAAAGATCCAAATCAGCATTCAAGACACAAAGGGATCAGTGAGTAAAAGATGCCAATCATTATAGTTAGGTTACTATCTTACCCAGCAAGGTCAAGTTGCAGACCCCACTGAGCAAGGTTGGGAGTAACTAAGTTCTATATGGTTACCAAGTCATGAAAGACTACCAAGCATTTAATGCAAGTGAAGTGGATGATACTTTTATGTTTGAGTGAATAATTGTACTATAAATTTATAGCAAAATTTAATGAAAAAGAGTGAAATTGAAGTCATTTCTCACCATAATTTTTTGAGAGCTATCTATGTAGAGTGATCTTCAAAGCTTTCAAATGATTTGAGAAAATTGTTATTAAAGATTTTCATATTCTCTCAAAACCCTACCAATTGAAGATGGCATCCACCAGTAGTAAATCAAAGAAAGGTTTAGACATGTTAGTTCTAGGCATGGAATGGAGGGAACTAGACTTTAAGTTGACTCTTTCCATCATGGAAACCCTAGATCTGAGTAGAGCTTAGTTGCAAATTTCACCAAAGGTACTATTAATCAATGATATTCATTCACATTTCAAATGTGCTATTCAAGACATTGGAACACTGGAGATGGATGAATCATTGAAGGAATTATGTGTTAATGGTGTGTTGAAACATAAGCATCAACATCTTGTAACAAAATATTCAATTCACATTTTGCACATGCCATGAGATTTTCAAGTAAAATGGATAAGATATATACTTAGTTTTATGCACAATAGTCAACATTGGTTAGAACAACCTATTTTGCTAACTAAGAAGATGATTGCAGGATCATTAGTCTTCCCATGTTGACAAAAGTGAAGACCAAAACCCTAAGTTAGGTCAAATTGGAGAAGAAAACCCTTGTCAAGTGGGATGTAAGGGGAATGAAGATCAGTTGTGTTATTGACATGGAACTCAAGTTTAGGATATATGTCATTGCTCACAAGATTTAAAGCTCAAGTAGATTAAATAACATATCATGTGAAGCAATGGATTTGGCATACAAGGTGGTCAAGAATAACTTGTCACTTGATCTTGCCAAGTTGATGCTAAACTAGTTCAACAAGAACATGGAGAGCATAAGAACTTCCAAGAACAATCCTTGTGAGTTCAATTCACTTTTGACTTGTCTACTTTTCTATGTTCAATTCTTTTTCCATTTAAAGGTATAGTAGTTTGGAGGTTTGATGTACCTATTCTTTATTAGATTAATGAGTATATTTTTGAAATGGGAGAGAATTATGCAAGTGTTATAGATAACTACTTTGATGCATTCAAAGAGAAGATGAATAATAGATTCAAGATTCCTAAGAAACTAGTTGAAGATTACAAAAATGATGTTTGTTTCATGGTTAATAGTGACAAAGTGTACATTCAAGTAGTAAGACCAAGGACTGTATGTGTCAAACCTCTTGGTTATGAGGTAAACATTGATGAAACCAAGGACATAATTGAGGCATTGATTAATGAGCCTATTGACCCTAAAGCTGAATATTTTGGCACTTATGATGAGGTGAAGACTAGAATTGAATTAGAAATCAAACTCCCTCAAGTTTTCAACAAAGTAAGGAAGAGAATTGCCAAACAAAAAACTAGCACCACTCTTCTATTGACTGAAGGCAAAGGAGAAGATGAAGAGAAATTAGAGGATGAAGAGCCATTAAAGAAGAAAGGTAAGGTAATTATTACCAATCCTACCAAGACATCTACTATTTTGTTTAATAGAAGATCATCTAGGAAGAAAGCAAATAAAGAAGGAGGAGATGTAATCTTCAAGAGGCCTCTACCTACTTTTGAGGAAAGGATGAAGGAATTAGAATCAAGATCTGACATAAAAAATTTCAAGGCACTAAAGTATGAATCTAGGACTATAGATGAGCAAAAGAAAACAAAATATGTGTTAATAACTAAAATGGGTAAGTGGAAGTATTCTCCAGACCAGCTTGCTCAGTACATTCCAAATGTTCTAATGTAGAAGGTCAAGCAAAGATGGGAGAATGCCATGAAGATTGAAAAAGACATATATGAGTAGAACCTAAGGCAACTCATGCTGAATTTGGATGATAAGGAGGTAAATTATTCTCTAAAGAAAAATGAAGAAAAGCTTACTTTGAGATTCAACACTTGTCTTGTACTATTGGAAGACATTGAGCCTGTAGTGAAGAATGCTACAAACACATGGAAGAATGTTTGTCTTCTTTACAAGTCGAGTGATTTTGTAGTTAATGTCAATGAAAAAGATAATAGTGATGATGAACCTAAAAAGGATGAAGAAATTGATGTTGAAGAAGTAATACATTTTGATAATGTAGATGATGAGGTAAAGGAACAGGGGCAAGAAGGTACTGACCAAGATTTACCAGATATACAAGATATTGAGGAGACTAACGTAGTGAAAATTGTTGTAGTAGTCATAAACTCACTTCCTCATTCTCCAAGAAAAGTTCTAAACACATCAAGCCCAGAGAAATCTTCAACATGATTGATTGTGACAAACACAGTTAGCACAGGCACTCAATCAATTTTTGCACCCATCCAGCTCAGCACCACATTGACAGAAGTGACAAGCACTTCATCTACCAAGTAGCTAATACTTCCCTCTACATCAATTTTGGTGATTCTAGGTATTTATACTATTATTATTTCAAAAATAAGTGTAGTATCTATGTTTTTAGTGAGTCATACCACTTCTACAATTGTTTCCATTCCTAGCATGTAATTAAATAAGTGCAAAGATAGTTGAGACCAAGCCTCAGTCAAGCACATGATTTTTGAATAAAGGAAAAAAGAAGGAAAATGACATAGATCTTGATGAGGAGATTTATATTCCTAATTAGGACATCTCAAATCACAATCTTGATTAGATGCATATTTTTGGAGAAACTCTTCAAAAGAAAGCTAAGCAACAAAGGCTTAGAGAAGAAAGGAATAAGGAATTCCAAATAATTGAGGGTGCAAAGAATATCCTTATAGAGGCTCTGCACATAGAGGTTGATAGTTCTCAACCAATTTTGAATCAGTTAGTAGAAGTAGTCTAGAAATTCAATGATGATTTGAATGAACAAGACAAATTTTTGCAAAAAGCTAAGAAGAAGTTTGAGAATAAAGTTTGAGAACTTATTGCTCAACATATTCCTATCCATCAAGTAGAATTGTCTACTATTCTAGGCTCACTAGAGACCTCCTATAGTAATGTATCTTTACTATTCAATAAACTCTATGATATATCAATTTTCACTAAGGAAATAAGAGATAAACTATTAAAGATTGATGAGGATCTGAAGGCAAGTGCATAGCAGTTGTAACTTGACCTGAGGTACAACTCTACCCATTACAAAAAAATTAGATTCCTAACTGATATATAGGTAGAATTTCTAAGAGAAGAAGCCAAAATAATATCAATGTTGATAGATATATAGTGGATGATTCTCCCAAACATGGATGCATTGCAGAAACACATTGCACATGCAAAAATGCTTATCCATGACAACAACTTCCTCATGGCAAACCATATGATAGAACTATTAGTAGAAGTGTAGATTGCATTGCATACATGCAAGGTGTTGCAAGAAAATTGGGACAAGACTTTGACACTTATCTTGAAGGTACATTTAGATTTCTTGTCACATTTTGGCATTACTGTATAGTATATATAGCATAAATCTTTGGCATTAATGTCAAAAAGGGGGAGAAGATTATAAAAGATGTATATAGATGTATTGTGTAAAGGAGAAGATGTAAAAAGATGTAAAGTATATTGTGTATTATGTATGGGGGAGAATTACCACGTTATTCATGTACAAAAATACATCTCTTACAAAAACCAATTTTGAAAAATCTCAAAAATAGTATACTCTACCGAATTGGAAACATAAGGTGATGGATAAAGGCGTTCTTGAACATTTTGAATTCAGTGTTGACTAATAAGTGTTTTTGTCACTAATGCCAAAGGGGGAGATTGTTGACATTTTAGTCATGTTTGTTATTAGTGACATACACTTAGTTAGATTGTAAGTATCTACCAAGCATATTGTATAGTTAATAGTGTTAACCAAGCATTTCAGTTGCTACAAAGTTCTATAATTGCTACTGAGTCTCTTGGGTAGTATTTAGTTTGCACCAAGCAGTTACTAAAAATTTGTTAATCAGTAGAGTAAATCAAGCATCATAGTGTATGTCAAATTTATTAGTGCAAACTAAGTTCTACAGTGCTTACCAAGTTCATAGTTGATGTGATGTGAGTCTAGTATTAACTGAGCTACTCAATGTTAACCAAGTGACTTAGTTTATAATAAGCTTGTAGTGATAGCATTGATTGAGCTATGCAGTGTGAATCAAGTGATCTAGTTTATATACTAAGTTTCACTATATTCACTGAGTCACCAATGAAGACTAAGTTCAAGACTACTTGGAAATGATTAGTATGGATAAAGCTTCTATGTCTACCAAGTGCATGACAATGTTGAGAATTGAAAATGGATGTTGAGTGTGATAACCTCACCAAGCTAGTCTTTAGAACCCAAGTTTCTTCTTTTGGGCTAACTTTGTGTATTTTGTGTAAACTTGTATTGTGGCCAACTTTGTAATTTGTAAATTGGATTGGTATATATGTAACATATTGTATCACATCCAATATGATGGTATACTATAATCTAACAAGAAGAGGAAATCATAAGAAAAAATTACAAAGGCTATAATAGTATAAGGAGAAACGAAGATTTATCTATCACAAATAGGTGATTTCTACACTCAGAGGAATCTCATTTAGCAAACTAAGTTGTAGATCAGAGATCAGGTACTATTTCATCCTAACAAGTGGACTAATCAAATCATTTAACAAGGTAGACCTAACCATCTTGTGTAAATCTCTTTACCAAGTGCATACTTCATTGTATGTTTGTCAATCCTTTTGCAAGGTGGACCTAGCAATACTTATTACTCCTAATAGGATAGATCATCAGAAGTGATCTTTGTAAGCCTTAACATGCCAACTTTATATTCTAGTACTAAAGCCTGTAGGTATCATCCCTACCCTAGTTTTACTTTCTATTTGGAAGGTTTCTAGTTCACCAAATTGTGTGTTAAAAGTGTTATGTATGCTTTAATGTTTTCAATTTTTTGTGCATGCAATTAGATCAAAATACACATGAAGGATTAATTGTTAAAAGGATTAAGATTTATAAGTTACTAATTCACCCCTCCCCTCTCAGTAACTTATCCTATCATAATATTTCCAACACCTTCTTGATAATTTTGTAACCTAAATCAACAACTATGTAGGGTATGCTATTCAGTTGACTTGACTGATAAAATTTATGAGAAATTACCCTAATTAAAAAATATATAATAGGATCATCAATACCATTAATTAACATTCCTTGACCATTCAATTTTTCCTTCACAAGTTCCTCTATCACATTCCTAGCTAGACCTCTTACACTTTTAATTTTTTCTAGTATAGGGTAACTATTGACTTGTCAAATAATCAATTTTATTATCTTCAATGGCCTATTTTCCATTCATAAATTTATATCATGAATTCTTATCACAACTATTTTGAGCTATTCAACCTTGAAAACTTTTGGGAATGTTAGGACATGAGTAAGCCCTTTCTTGATAACTACCCTATTCTCTTCCTTCAAAACTCCATTTTTGCAAACCTTGTCATAGGCATTCCTCAATTCAAAATCTTTAGGATCACACATCATGTACCAATATAACACATAGAGGAATAGATGATAATGCACCAGATGCATTTCTTGTTATCACAATCACAAGGTAAGACTTGAACTTTAGTTGGGGGCATGTGTCATTTCTCACAATTTGGGCATTACTATATTTCAAGGCCTCCTTCCCACTTATATATGTAGTATATTATATTTTGAACTAGGGTTTTGAAACTTAAAAAAAAATTAACAAAGCTATCAAAATTGGTTTAAATATGCTTCGTTAACTTTACTTACTTTTTCTCACTTTGCTGATGACACACATAAGATCTATATGAACTTCACAAAAAATTACTCTAAATCACCTTGCAATCACTTTGCAATCTCAAAATAATCCATTGAGTGAATAAATAAACACAAAATTTACTAAATAGCCTCAAAAAATAAAAATACCCTTGTATTTAATGTTCAACACATATTGTAGGTATACATATAGTGTATGACAACTGTATCTGTCGACATTAGAGTCAAGTTTTTTTATTAGTGACACATACACTTAATCAGATGGTTAGTAGCTACTGAGCTTATAGTATAGTTAATAGTGTTAACCAAGAAATTTAGGCTCTATTGAGTTCTACAGTTGCTACCAAGTTCTAGGAATAATATTTAGTTTGCACTGAGCAGTATCTACCAAGTTGATGATTATCAATGTAAATCAAGCTTCATAGTGTTTACTGAGTTCCTTAGTACAAACTGAGTTCTTCAGTGTTTACTGAGTTCATAGTTTCAATAATGTGAATCTAGTATTGATCAAGCTATACATTGTTAACCAAGTGATTTAGTTTATACTGAGCTTGTAGTGATAGTGTTGACTAAGCTATGCAATGTCAACCAAGTGATTCAATTTATATGCTAGGTTTCATAGTGTTCACTGAGTCACTAGTACAGACTAAGTTTAGACTACTTGGAAGTGATTAGTATGAATCGAGCTTCCATGTATACCAAGTGCATGATGATGCTGAGTGTTGAAAATGGTTGTCGGGTATCATAACCTCACCAAGTTGTTCTTAAAAACCCCAAGTACAACAGTTGAGATGAATTTGTATATTTTGGTAAAACTTGTATTGTAGCTGACTCTGATGAATTATAAATTAGATTGGTATATATATAATGTATTGTATTAGATTGATGAATAGTATGAGTATGAAAGATATTTACAAGAGTAGAAGTGTAAAAGCTACAAGCAGTATAAGGAGCAACAAAGATTTATCTATCACAGCAAGGTGATCATTACACTCCAAAGGAATTTCATTCAACAAATCAAAGTTAAAGATTGAAGATCAGCCACTAGTTCATCCTAACAGGTGGAACAATTAAATCATTTCACAAGGTAGACTTAACAATCTTTTGTAAACCTCATTATCCAGTGCATACTTTATTGTATGTTTTTAAATCCTTTTGCAAGGTGGACCTAGTAGTCCTTATTGATCCTAATAGGGTAGATCATCAAAAGTGAACATTAAAAGCCTTAACAGGCCAACTTTATACTGTAGTACTAAATCTTGTGGGTATCATCCCCACCATAGTTTTTCTTTCTCTTTGGAAGGCTTTTCGATTACCATATTGTGTGTCAAAGTGTTATTAATGTTTTAATTCTTTTAGTTTTTCCTACATGCAATTGGATTAGAATACATATGAAGGATTAATTGGTGAATTAAGAGTAACTTTTATTGGTTACTGATTAGTAACTTAGCCTATCTTATATTTCCATCAATTGGTATTAGAGCTTTGTGGTTCTCAAAGAAAATGTTTAATAGCTTGAGCAAAGATTAGAGGCAATGGAGGTATTCAGACTTGAATAAGGCTATTGACAATGAAAAGATAGATTTGGAATTGACTATTGGGCAACTTAAGAAATCAAAGGAGCAACTCTCTTAATTCTTGAAAAGAAAAAAAGATCTTGTAGTATAGATGAATGAAAAACTCTACACTAAAGAATTGAAGATATCCATTCATAAAGTAACTCAGATGAAGCTAATGAGCCAACCAAAGAACTATTAGAAAAAAATGGCAATCTTCAAGAAGAAGTTAGAAAGCTGAAAAGAGAACAAGAAATTTAGTTAGTAAGATTGTGTGAAGTCATGGAAGAGAAAAATAAGATGAAAGAAGAGATTTAAAGAAAGAACAATGAAATTCAATATTTATCCCTTCAACATGTAGACTTCATTGATTAGCTTACTAATGCAAATGAAGAAATCATGAATCTACGATTAAAGAATGAAAGATTATAGAATGATCTAAAAATTGAAAAGAAAACCAATGAGAGGATGATGAAATCTCAAGTAGACATGAATTAATTGAATGACAAAAGCCAATATAGATAGAAAAGAAAAGCAAGAATTGGATATAGAAGAAGGTGAATCATCTAAGAAAGGATTTCAAAAGAATCAATTACTTGCAATCCCTATGGTAAGGTAGGTTATACATCAAACAAATGTTGGAGTAATGGGAAAGCTAAATTAAGTGGAAAATGCTACAATTGCAATAAGAATGGTCATAGAGTTAATGAATGTAAAGAGAAACCTAAATTTGAAGGTAAATGTCACAAATGCAAGAAGCATCAGATCAAACCTTGTGAATGAAAAACCAAGATATTGAATCTAGTAGAGAAAATTGTAAATGCCATATTTGGTTGGGACTACAACACTTGGTGCAGATGTCACTACTATGGAGAATTTGGACACATTAGAATAAATTGTCTGAAACATCACATGAGGACAAGACACACCACTAGAAGAATTTTAATTTATACAGAACTTGGACATCTTGCCAAGAATTGTAAGAAAACTAGAAGAATTAAAGATGAAAAGAAAGCTAAGGCTAATGACATCAAAAAGAAAATGAGACAAAAATGGATTCTGAAATCTTCTGAGAATACAAGTCAAAGAAATGAAGCACATGTCACTCAAGAATTGGGTGACTCAAAAATTTCTACTTGATCTCTCACAAGGATAATTAGACCTAAGATTCTGAAGTACACATCTTACATCAGTTCTAGTTAGCCAAAAGGAAAGATCCATGTTAGCATTCAAGATGCAAAGGGATCATCAAGTGTCTAAGGAAATTTTGGACCTTACCAAGTTAGGTCAAGTTGCAAGACCCTACCAAGCAAGGTTGGAAGTAACTAAATTTTTGTGTGGACACTGAGTCATGAATGGGTCTACTAAGAAATTATTTCAAACTAAGTGGAAGATAGTCTATCATCAAGCAAGCAAATGTACTAAGAATTTATGATGATTGGAAAGTGAAATTTGTTAAAAGGGATGGAATCAAATTCATTTATCACCATGAATTTTCAAGATCTTATGCAAAGAGAGACTTCTATGCATTCAAGTGATCTATGTGATTTTTTGTTGAAGTTTTCTATTTTTTCATAAACCTTGTTAAGAAATGGGATCCTCCAGTAGCAAAACCAAGAAAGGGTCTGAGATGTTAGTTCGAGGAGTTGAGTGGAAAGCACCAAATTTTGAGTTGAGCTTGGCAATTGAAGAAACACTTGATCCTACTAGAGCTCAATTAGAGATTCCACCTAAGGTACTATTGGTTAACAATATTCACTGATTTTTTTTTTGTTTGATTCAAGACATAGGAACCCTAGATATGGATGAAAATTTGGAAAATTTGTGTGTGATTGGTGCATTAAAACCTAAGCATCAACACCTGGAAGCCAAGAGTTTAACCCACATTCCACACATGCCCTAAGACTTTCAAATAAAATGGATAAGGTTTATCCTTAGCCATGTACACAATGGGAAATTATGGTTGAAGTAGCCTATCTTGATAACAAAGAAAATGATTCATCAAATCATAGGGCTCCTAATGTTGGCCAAGGCAAAGACTACAAAAACCCTAAGTCAAGTAAAATTGGAAAAGAAAACTCTTTTTGAATGGGATGGAAGAGATATGATGATCAGCTATGTAGCTAACGTGGAGCTAAAGTTTGGAATTCACGTAATTTCACACAAAATATATAGCTCTAGTTGACTCAACAATGTATCATGTGAGGAAGTCGATCTTCCTCTAAAAGTGGTGAAGAACAACATGTCCTTAGACCTTGTTGTGCTAATGTTGAACCCATTCAAATAAAAACATGGAGAGTATCAAAAATTTGAAGAATAACCTATGTAAGTTTTGTTCACTTTTAACCTATTTGTTCTTCTTTGTACACAATTTTTTCCCTTCAAAAGGTATAGTTATATGGAGAAAATATGTACTTATACTATATCAAATCAATGAGTACATAGCAAAGATAGGTGAAAATTATGTTAGTAACATGAAAAATTATTTTGATTCATTCAAGGATAAGATGAAAAATAGATTTAGAATTCTAAAGAAACTTGTAGAAGACTACAAGGTTGATGTTTATTTTATGGTAGATTGTGACAAAGTGTACATACAAGCAATCAGACCTAGAGTGGTATGGGTCAAGCCTCTAGGATATGAGGTTAATATTGATGACACCAAGGATATTATTGAGGTATTTTTGAATGAACCTATGAATCCCAAGGCCACATAATTTGGTACATATGATGAAGCTAAAGCTAGAATTGAACTAGAGATAAAACTTCCTCAGGTTGTCAGCAAAGAAAAGAAAAGAATAGCAAAACTAAGAAAAGCTAGTTCTACTCTCCTATTAATAGAAGGTAAAGCCGATGATGTGATTGAAGATGATGTAGAAGATGAGGTGGATGAAACAAAATCAAAAGAAGAAGATCTAGTCAAGAAGATAGGTAGGGTTATTATAACCAAACCTACCAAGTCATCTACTACAATATTCATAAGAAGAACATCTAGAAAGAAATTGAAATTGGGTGAAGAAGTAAAGGATATTATTTTTAAATGGTCTCTACCTACATTTCAAGAAAAAATGAAAGAGATTGATGTTGGAGCTAGCATGGAAAATTTTAAACCATTGAGGTATGAGACCAAAAGTGTAGAGGAAGGAAGAAAATTAAAGACATGGTTATCTCTAAGCTAGGTAAATGGAAATATTCACTAGACCAACTTGCACAACAAATTACTAATGAACTAATGGAAAGAATCAAACCAAGATGGGAACATGCCAAGAAAACTAAAAAGGATATATATGAGTAGATTGTGAGGCAACTCATGCCAAGTCTTAATGACAAAGAAGTAAAAGAGTCCATCAAGCAAAATGAAGTAAAAATCACTTTGAAATTTAACACCTACTTGATATTGGTTAATAACATTGAACATGTGGTGAGAAATGTCACTAATACATGGAAGAATATCTACAATCTTTATAAGAAAAGTGATTTTTTTTTTCATGTTAGTGATAAATATGATAATGGTGAAGATGAGAAGGAAGAAAAGGATAATTATGATGAAGAAGAAAAAATTATGATAATATAGATGATGAGGAATAGGAACAAGAAGCCACTGAGGAGAATCTCCCTGAGATTCAGAGCATTGAAGAAATAGATCTTGAAAAATTGCAGCAATGGTTATGGCATCACCTTGTCACTCTCTGAGAAAAGATTTAAAGCCATCAAGCTTAGAGAAAACTACTACTAAGTTGGTTGTGAAAAACAATAAAAATACAATCACTCAACCAATATTTGATTCAACTCAGTACTTCATTGATTGAAGTAACCAGCACTCCATCTACCAAGAAAATAGTGATTCCTCCTTCATCAATTTTGGCTACTTAACAATAGGGTATTTCTTCAATTAGTGCAACATCTACTTTTTTTTCTAGTCCTTCCATTTCCACCATTGTTATTATTCCAATTATGCAAATAATTAGTACAAAGATAGTTGAGAGAAAGCCTCAACTAAGTACAAATTTTCCTAGCAAAGGCAAAGATAAGGAAGAAGACATTGATCTTGATGAGGATATAGTTATCCAAAATTGGGATATATCTAATCTAAATCCTAATAAAATGCATATAGTAGAAGAAATTTTGTAGAAGAAAGATAAGAAATAGAGGCTTAGAGAAGAGAGAGAGAGAGAAAATCAAGTGCTAGAAGATGCAAAGAACATTCTTGCAGATGCACTCAACACTAAGGTTGATAATTATCAACCTATTTTGGCTCAATTAGAAAAAGTGGTTTAGATATTTAAAGATCTGAATGGGCAAGGGAAATTGTTGCAAAGAGCAGAGAAGAAAATTGAAAATAAAGTATTGTAGCTAGTTGCACAAAAGATTACAATATACCAAGTAGATTTGTCTACTATTCTAAGCTAATTGGAAACCTTTGCCAATAATGCCACTTCTCTATTTGATAAAATATGTGATACATATATCTTTACTTAATAAATCAAAGATAAACTCTCCAAGATAGATGAAGATCTGAAGGAAAGTACACACCAGTTGTCACTTGACCCGAGCTATAGTTCTACTCATTACACAAAGATCAGATTTTTGACTCATATGCAAGAAGAATTAATGAGGGAAGAATCTAGGATAAGCACTACACTTATAGATATTGGAAATGATTGAAAAGATCATACATAAAAAGTAATGGAACTGGTAAAGAATGTTCTCAATCATTGTTTTGTCATTGATGTCAAACTTGCTACTTGCAGGAAAGACAATTGCTTTAGTGATCCAAATACTATCAATTGATTGATTGACAAGGACGAGGCAATCAGTAAGATGTAACTAGAGTACCTAGAGAAAGGTTGAAGTTATGATGTTGTAATGAAGTACAAGGATCAGCTAAGTCATTGATGAAATGGTGTATTGATGTCATACTCTAAGACCAAGAGAATGGGCACACTAAAACACATCAAAGTTGTAAGGGTTTAACTAAGTCATTTGTAAAGTCTAACTAAGTATTATTAGAGTGAGAGAGTTGAGCAAGCTAGTTAGTGCTGAACAGATTCTTAGTTGAAGCCAAGCAAGTTCAACTTCAGCTTGTGCCAAGTGATCTTCAAGATCCAAGTAAAGATCAAGTGCCAAGCAGTCTTTAGGTGCCAAGCAAGGAATAGGTGCCAAGTGAAGATCAGGTGTCGAGCATGATTCAAGTGCTGAGTAACATAGAAAGTATCGAGCATCAATAAACCAATAATGCCGAGTTGCTGCATTATTTTGAAAATCTAAGACTCGCCAGATCTAAGCTGACATGATAGTTATCTAGAATTTTGTGAATCAAATAGAAGATAAGAGTGATGAGTTGGTGGCACAGAACACCATCTAAAACATTTTTGAGAATACAACTAGACTCTAGACTAAGTTTCTAGATAAGAGCAAGATATGGGGTAGATACATTGTATCCTACCTAATCTATTTGAAACCCTAAAATTGGAGAGGGAGAATCGAGTGGAAAAGGTATTCTAAATTTCTATTTAAGGAGTCATAAGGTCACAAAGAAAAGTAAGTAGGTCAAGCATGAAAGCAAGAAGTGTTGAAGAAAGTGCTAAGGAGAAAGAGAGCATAGATACTCTATTTCAATAAGATGACCACAGATATGGTTGCATTGGTATGATGAGCAAGAAGACTCAAGGAGACGAAGCTTGAGATGACAAGCTATCAAAGCTGAAGTGATTAAAGCCAAGCAAAGAATTGAACTGAAGTGTGATCTGAAATCTACAAGATATGTTGTAAATTGTATCAGATCAAAAATCCATTATTGTTACTCTCTAGCAATTGTAGCAGTTAGTTTAAACCCTATGGACTTAGGTTGGTTTAATAGCCATGTTGTAAATCCTTTAACAGGGTAACATTCCAAGTGAATGTTCCAAAGTCCTTTGACCAGGCCCATTCCTAACAGTATGGTGAAATCCTCTAACAAGGTCACATTTAACAGTGTGTTGTAAGCCTTTAATAGGGCATGCTTTTAACAGGGCATCACTTTAGAAGAGTGAGCATTAAGTAGCATGTTACTGGTGGTTTTTCCCAAATTGGGTGTCCACGTAAATCACTATGTCATGTGTTGATCTTGCATGTTTTATCCATGCTTGTTGATTTGCTGTAACTTGCTAAGATGATTGATTTAAGCTTGGAAGGATGAATAGTTTAATGGGCTCACTATAATTGGTGAAAAAGTATTATTAGGGCGTTTAGACCTTGGATAACTAATTCCACCCCACCCCCCCCCTCCCCCCTAAGTTATTCTAAAGAATTCTAATGCTAGTTATTAAAATCATGATTCTTCCTAACATGGATGCATTGCAAAAACATATTGTGCATGCCAAAAACTCTCATCCATGACAAAAACTTCTCCATAGTTGATCATGTGATGGAATTATCAGTAGAATTTTAGATTGCATTGCATACAAGCAAGGTGTTGCAAGAAAATTGGAACAAGAAAATGTCACTAATTTTAAAGGTACATTCTAGTTTCTTGCCACATTTTGGAATTACCAAATAGCATACACCTTTGGCATTTATGTCAAAAAGGGTGAGAATATGTGATGATGCAATAAAAGGGGAGAAGATGAGAAGATGTATATATTATTGTGTAAAGTATATTGAATGTATATGTATGGGGGAGCATCATAATTTATATATATATATAGACATGTACGCATATTCAAATAAACATATCTTACAAAAGCAATTTTGAAAAATCTCAAAAATAGAGTACGTTACCAAGTTGAAAACACAAAATGGAGACTAAAGATTGTTTTGACCTTTTTTTTGAGAATTCAATTTTGATTGATAAGTGTTTTTGTCACTAATTCCAAAGGGGGAGATTGTTGACATTATAGTCAAGTTTCTTTATTAGTGACACACACACTTAATCAAATGGTTAGTAGCTACCAAGCTTATAGTACAATTAACAATGTTAAATGAGCAATTTAGGCTCTACTAAGTTCTACAATTGCTACCAAGTTCCAGGAACAAGATTTAGTTTGCACCAAGTAGTATCTACCAAGTTAATCATTATCAATGTAAACCAAACTTCATAGTGTTTACCAAGTTCCTCAGTGCAAACTGAGTTCTCCAGTGTTTACTGAGTTCACAATTTCAACAATGCGAATCTAGTGTTGACTGAGTTGTACAGTGTCAACCAAGTGATTCAATTTATACCAATCTCACAGTGATAGTGTTGACCAAGCTATGTAGTGTCAACCAAGTGATTTAGTTTATATGTTGAGTTTCATAGGGTTCACCAAGTCACCAGTGTAGACCAAGTTCAAACTACTTGGAAGTGATTAGTATGAATCGAGCTTCCATGTCTACCAAGTGCATGACAATGTCAAGCATTGACAATGGTTTTTGAGTATCAGAACCTCACCAAGCTGGTCATTAGAACCCAAGTACTAGAAATTGGGCTGACTTTGTGTATTTTGGTGAAACTTGTATTATAGCTGACTTTGATGAATTGTAAATTGGATTGTATATATGTAATGTATTGTATCAAATCCATGAATACTATGAGTATGAAAGATATGTACAAGAGCATAAGTGTGAAGGCTACAAGTAGTATAAGGAGTAGCAAAGATTTATATATCACACCAAGGTGATCATTACACTCCAAAGGAATTTCATTCAACAAATCAAAGTTGCAGATCAAAGATCAACCACTGGTTCATCCTAACAAGTGGAATAGTTAAATCCTTTCACAAGGTAGACTTAATAGTCTTTTGTAAATCTCTTCACCAAGTGCATACTTCACTATATGTTTATAAATCCTTTTGCAAGGTGGACCTAGTAGTCCTTATTGCTCCTAATAGGGTAGATCATTAGAATTGATCATTGTAAGCCTTAACAAGCCAACTTTATACTACAGTACTAAATCTTGTGGATATCATCCGCACCCCAGTTTTACTTTCTCTTTGGAAGGTTTATGGGTTACCATATTGTGTGTGAAAGTGTTATTAATGTTTTAATGCTTTTAGTTTTTAATGCATGCAATTAGATCATAATACATATAAAGGATTAATTGGTGAATTAAGATTAAGTTTTATTGGTTACTAATTCACTCCTCCCATCTTAGTAACTTAGCCTATCTTATATTTCCAATAGTCTTAACATCCAAAGATAGCTTGGTGTTCATTGTTCATTCACTAGCTTAGTTAATATACAAACTTGGTCTCAATTTCATTTCAGCTCTCAATCACAAATTGGTCAACATTTTTACTTTGTCACTACAAAAATCAATATTAATCCTTGGCATCAACTATGCTTCAACTCAATATATGTGCATTTTCTTGGTTCACACTTTATAATTGTCCTAATGCATCTTATATAATGCAGATATGGAATTAATTGAATCAAATATTATAAATTGATGTATGATAAATTAGTTAAAATATAATCCCTCGCATACCTTCTTTTCTTAGATTGAGGTAGTGTGATCACATGATCCATGGGATTGGGCTATCTCAACATTACTAGTTCCATTCTTGTTGCCTTCTTCCTTTTTTCTCCATGTTTGATTCATCTCATTCCTTGTTTGTTCTTCATCAACTTTTCCTTTTCCTTTATTCTATTCATTGCTAGGTGCTAGTGATTGGGTCTTATAGTTCTTGCTCATATGTTAAATCTAATTGTGACAACTATAACAAACTAAATTCCATTCATCCAACTCTTAGATTTTCCTTTGAAATGTGTCTTGATGCAACTTACTATAACATGATCATACTCACCACATAATTGATAATTGTACCATGTGTTCCAATCCCAGTTCATTTTATTTCGTTGCTTCTTATTTATCTAGTTAGGTAAAGTCTTTGATCTACATTCTTCAGCTCCATGTCCATACTTCTAACATTTGTAGCTACGACCTTCAAATCTAGGTTCAATTAATGTATTGTTGGCTTTGGATCTATAATCATGCACTTGATCTCCTTGCTTCTTGTAATTAAAATAATTAGCAATAAATTTAGGCTTAGGTTTTTTCTTACCAATCTTTGTTTTATGGATGTTTTTTGTATGGCCTAGCTTTCCACAATTGTAGCATATAGGTTTGTTCTTTGGCTTTGTATTTATTTGTTCTTCACTCTTCTATGATTTTCCTTCCCTAAAATATGATAGGTTCTTAGTGTAGCCTAGACAAAATGTGTCATGAGGTCTTCTTTATGATCTTATTGGCTCTTCATAATATCTCATAGATTCTTTATGTTTCTTTAACCTTTCAACAAGTTTTTTTTCATGTTTTAATTCATTCTTTAGATGCTCAGTCTCAAATTTTAGCTTAGTAGTCTCTAGATCATTTATATTGAACTCTTGAGTTGTAAGGAGAAGCCTATTAGCCATGTCAAATTGCTTTTGACTAAGGCTTTGTACTTGAATTCTCTTTCCATTAATTCTTATAGATATATGAATATTTTCCTCTTCAACTTTCTTTTTCTATTTAGTTACTTCACACAATCTTACTAACTGAAATTCATGTTCTCTTTTTAGTGCTCTTACTTCTTCATTCAATTAGTTCTTTTCCAATAGATCTATTATTGTTGCATCACTCTTACTAGAATTTCTATCATCAATTAAACTTTAAGTTTCTTCCTAATATTGTGTATCATTCTGTAAGATCACATAGAGATTTTCTTTTCTTTAGGGATTCCCTCAATTCTTTTATTGCTAATTCAAGTTGCTATAGTATGAGTTGTATCTCAAGCTTCTAGTTTTCAATAATCTTTCCCATATTGTATACTTCCATCTCCAAGATCTTGTCTCTCAAGTGGTTAGACTTCTTCTAAGAGAAAAAGTTTATGATACCAATTGCTAGAAGTTTATTAAAAAAGTGAGATACTAAGAAGGGAGGGGAAGTGAATCGGGATCTATAAAACTTTAACCTTCTAACCAATTATCAAACTAATGTATTTCACTACTAACCCTTATTTCATCAATATCAAAAATCACATAAAAATATATTATAATGATGTATCATTTCTAATATACTAATCACAACAATAAACATAAAAGAAAATGATCAACACACAACACAAGGATTTGGTTACCTAAAAACCCTCTAAGGTGAAGGTAAAATTGAGTGGGGATGAGACCCATAAATCTTCACTACTACATTAAAAAAGTTTTCCTATTAGGGCTACAATATTGATTACTTCTAATGATCTATCCTATGAGGAGTTTCTCCTAATAATATCTTATGAAACTTATTTATTCTACCTTGATTAAAGGATTTAAAACTTACAACAAAGTAAGCACTCTATTAGGAGGTTTACATAGGCCTATTAGGACCACTCTATTAACATATTTACCCTAATTCACTCTACTAAAATATATCAGTTCTTGATCCTTTGGTTAGCACTAAAATACTTGATTACATATGCTCTCTTTCCACTATTTGATCCTTATCTAATCTGATATAACTTTGTTCTACATTTCAGTATTCTACTTGGCCACTCTACTTTGCTTCACCTCCAAATTCTTCTTAGGAATCCAAACTTTACTTCTTATACATACACTCTAATCATTATATTTCTCTATTAAATTATGGTTTGGATCCTCCTTATATAACCAAATAGAGAAGGTTCTAGGTGAAGATCAATGATCAAAACTTCTCTCTTTTGCCACTTAAACCTTCCACTTTTTTGATTGGTTAAATACCTTACATGGGGATTAATGATCCATCTCAGAATGCATAGTCAACTCTTTAAATTAATCCATCATTGAAAATGCAATAAATTGGCCAAAAAATATTTTACATCATTTTTTGTGCAATTCCAAAAAATTATTGTAATGCTACACTAAGCATATGAAGAAATTTGAAACAAAGAATAAGTACAATGAATGAACAATTTTTTTTATACAACATAGAACAAGTACAAGTACAATGATTGAGCCACACTCAATCTATAAACCTCAAAATAAAAGAAGATATCATCCAAATAAATTTACATTATGATGCTAATACATAAAGAGTTCAGTACAATAATGAAGTACGATATCATTCCTAAACACCTATGTCCAACATATGGACCCTACAAGTAACAAATTCTGTTCAAGAAGTAACTTCAATAGTCATCCTTAGCTACTTGTTAATCAACTTGAAACACCTGAAAACACATAGAAATGCAACACAACACAAAGAGGGCTCAGTACACACTAAGTTGAAAAGCGTAGTTCACCTGCATACATGTTAGAATAAACATATACATAACCATAATGCAGATATCTAAACCACTTAACATAGTGCAATTCTAAAATTAATATGCAAGAAGTAAACATCTACTTAACAATGAAAAATTAAACTCACACTAAGAATAACCAGTAAATGAATAATATATATACTGAGGTGTCATCACTATGGTGCTAAGATATTGCATCCATATATGGTAAGCTCATAGACAACACATAGTGGAATTCTCTATGGTTTAAGTCATAGGTAAGGCCAATTATCTTTTGTATGTAATTAACCCACCCAATTCATTTTAAAATTATCACTGAATTAATTAACTAAATAGGATAAACCAAATTCAGCCACCTCGATATATGTTCATCACAGCTATTCTTAAAAAAAAAACACTTTAAACAAATTTACAAAAGAATGTACATAAAATTAGTATACAACATGATACTACATCCTTTCATCTATTTTTAACACATCTTATTTTGCCAATTTCAAAGATAAATTTAGATAATTATAACATCAGAAACAAAACCTATAATATCAAGATCACGTAAATACAATTAAACTATTATCTCAGCTTAACGGTAGTTACTTAATCCTAATACTATACAATCAATTTCCTGCTAACATAATCATCTACATTTAACTATGAAATGACCAAGATAAAAATTCAAAATGCCTATGATATTCTTGTTCAATATAAAATTCTCATCAAACATATATCATTAATCCAACATTTCCATTGAAAACAATTTCCATATCAATGATGAACTGAATAACATAGTTAGAATAATAAATTCTAATTCATAAAACCTTTTATTTTCCAAAACATCATATAAATACCATCAAGATGCTTCATAACATAACCAAAAAAATTAAATCATATCTAACAGACTTCACAATGTTCAAGCTCTATCAATGTTTTAAACAGAAGAACATTAACAATGATACCGTATGTTCAACATTATTTCCAACTATTACATAATACCTTATACCATTGTGAATGAAACCAGATCACATGTACTAATCAATAAAACATCAGCTATCTAATTTCCATATCATAATAAGTAAATTATGCTGTCACAAAGAAATTTCTACTTGTTTCGAGCTTCCTTTTAACTATTTGACAAAATGTCATTACCATCACTTGTCATATATTGTTCACTATATTATCTACATCATTTTTTAAAAAAATGGATTAGTACCTTAGCCAAATCTCTAAGTTTCAAAAAAAATAAAAAAATAATATATAATGACCAAACTTTAGAATTCAAGAGCACTGTTTATTATAATGACCTAACCCTTAGTCCAAGTTAATTAATTCTTAAAACAGAGTGACTGTGCCCTTGATCAATCATGAGTCTGTAATCTAATGCGAGCTCATGACTATGGCCGAACCATGCATATCTATGAACTTTGAGATATGGGTTATCTTAGAGCTTGGCTCTAAGAAAGCTGAATACCCATATGTATAACACAATCACATGCATGCTTACTGTCACAAGCATGAGTCTCCAGCCGGGTTCAACTCAAAGAAAAATGTATGTTTAGGGAAAAGCCCACAAATATATATATAACAAAGCCCAAAATGATATCTCCATATTTCACATTCAAGTGTGGATATATATAGGGCTAAGCATTGCACACAGTTATATGCTCTGCATATATCCATTCTTGAGTGTCAATACACATCATAAAAAAAATTGATAACCATTTACAAACATGCTTATCGAAATAACATTGCAATTGTAAATAGAGAGAGAGTAGGGTAAGAAATTGCCCCTACATGAAATACAGGAGATGGAAAATGCTCAGTACAATGCTCTGCAATAAAGCTTGTTTCCAAAGCCCCAAAAGCCAAGTCAAAATTGGTAAACAATCTCCAAAATGCTAACACACATAACTCATAAATGACTTCACAATGGAGTGAAGCAGAAGATACCAACAATAACAACAAAAAACTTCTAATGAGTAATGCCATCGTGCTCAGCCACATATACAAGTATCCCTTTCCAACATAACCCTTCATTATGCTGATACCTCAGCAACAAGGGTCACAGATGTTAAGCAAAATAGAGCAATGCAGCCAAGTTTCCAGCCCAAATTCAGCAAGAAACCGAACTCACAAAAAGAAATGGCCAACCAAACCTTTAGTGCCATAATTCCTCATAAACATGCATTCAATACACATCACACATCACAGAGCCATGTATACCACTGCCATGTATTTGGCTATGAACAATGCTGATATCCCATTACATGGCATTCGAAACCCATTTAGGGTTGCATGTTATTTAAGAAATATTAAAATCCCTTTTTTAATAACATATGTATATACTATACCAACTATGGGTTATTAAACCCTTTTCATCATATACCTATATGCTATACTAAAAAAAAATCTAATGCAATAATTCAATCCCTTCTTAGTCATGCATATGAAAATACAATGACAAGTTTCAAATACATACAACATATTAACATACAAATGTATTTGCAATGTCAAGTTAAACATACTATAGATAACTTTCTTTCCAAAACATACAAACACATAATGCAGTTTACAATGAGTTTGAAACATAATAAACATAATCGAAACCCAATCAACATGCAATTATTTATATGCCAGTTTCAAATCATAAAATCCTAAGTCACCTTCAATGCTAATAAATAGTTCTGAATAGAAATTACGTTTAGCATAAGTCTCATGTTCCAAAGGACAATAATATTACCAAGTTCTACAAAAATAAAAACATAACATCTGAAAAGAACTTATAACAACAAAATCCCAATATGCAGAAAAAATTGAAGTAGTGGTCAGGCATGACACTCTCCCCCACTAGGATTTGACTTTCTCCTGGAAGTCAATAAACAAGAACGGATGAGCTTCTCTCATCATTTCAGTGTCCTCCCAAGTAGCAGATGTTTCATCATTTGGATCCCATAGAACCTTTACCTACCTTATTTCTCTCCCTCTCAAACTCATAGTTCTACTTTGTGTGATTTGCACTGGTTCTAGTATGATTTGATCATCCATAATCTGCAAATTTTTCCAATCAAGCAAATGAGCAATATCAGGTATATACTTACACAAAACTGAAACATGAAATATATTATGAATGCGTGAAAGACTCAGTGGTAAGGCAAGTTTAAAGGCAATAGGTCCAATCCATTCTAGAATTTCAAATGGACCCATGAATCGTGGTGCTAACTTGGATCCCTTTCCATAACGAATTGGACTCTTACGCAGTCTTACTCGAAGAAACACTTTATCACCCACCAAGAATTGACGATCAATTCTATGCTTATCAGTGTACTTCATCTATCTATCTTGAGTAGTAATAAGGTGCTCTCTAATCCTCTTAATCTAGTGCTCCAAATCTTGCAACATATCAGGTCCTAAAAGAGTCATGTCCTCCAAATTATCCCAACTGAGAGGTGTCCTACAAGGTCTACCATACAATGCTTGAAAGGGTTCCATACCTATGGAACTGTGATATCCATTATTATAAGAAAATTCTACCAAGTGTAGATACTCCTCCCATTTATTCTATCTATCCATTACGTACATCCTAAGCATGTCTTCTAGAATCTGGTTGACACGTTCAATTTGTCCATCTGTCTCTGGGTGATAAGCTAAACTTAAATTCAGCTGAGTACCTAACTCTCACTGCATGGATCTCCAAAGAGAAGAAGTAAACATTGGATCCCTATCAGAAATAATCTTTTTAGGAATTTTGTGTAACTTAACTACCAGCTCCATATATATCTTGGCAACCGTTGCTACATTATAGGATGATCTAGTTGGAATAAAGTGGGAAACCTTAGAAAATTGGTCCACTACCACCATAATAGTGTCATGCCTACGAGCTATAATAGGCAATCTAGTAATAAAATCTATAGAAATGGTGTCCCATTTCCATTCTACTATATTATGTGGCTACAAAAATCTTGCAGGGTGTTGATGTTCAGCCTTAACTCGCTAACATTCCAAGCATCGAGCCACAAAATTTGCTATGTCTCTCTTTATTCCAGGCCAATAGTAATGCTGCTTAAGGTCAACATGCATTTTCTTGACACTTGGATGAGCCGAATACGGTGCTTTGTGGCCCTCGAACATAACCAGATTTCTCAAATCACCCAACTCAGGAATGTACACACTCCCTCTAAATAGTAGTAAACCTTTAGAATTTACTGAATACCCCTCAAAATTCCCTTTCAAGATGCTACCACTGTCAATAATAGCCTTAACATCCTGAAACCAATGATCTGTAGAAAGGTTCTATAAAATCTTATCCTTAAGATCCACTGTTAAGATCAAAGAAGATAATTCATGTCACCTTCTGTAAGTGGGTCAGCAATCAAATTCTCCTTCATATTCACACATGAACTCCATCCATCTTCGCTACCTAGCATTGAGGTCTAGTTGTGTAAAAAGATGCTGAAGGCTTCGGTGATCAATATGTAACTCAAATCATTAACCCAAAAGAAAATGTTGCCACTTGGTTAAAGCATGCATAATCACCGCAAGTTCGAGATAATGAGTAGGTTAATTCACCTCATGACTCTTAAGCTTTCTAGACTCATAAGCTATAACACATCCTTCTTGCATCAACACCACCCCTATGCCATCCAAAGATGGATTAGTGCAAACCACGAACTCCTTAGCTGAATTAGGGATTGCCAGAATTGGTGTACTGGTCAAACATTCCTTAAGTTTTTGAAATGCTACCTCGCACTCCTCTGTTCACACAAATCTCTTCCCTTTTCTCTGAAGAGATGTGATAGGATGCACTATTCTAGAGAAATTTGACACAAATCTGCAGTAATAGCTTGCTAAGCCCATGAAACTTTGAACCTCGGACACATTCGTAGGTGCTAGCCAATCTACAATAGCCCAAATTTTGGATGGATCTACAGAAATTCCATCCCCTGAAATGATATGCCCTATGTAAAAAATCTTCAATTTGAAGAATTCACACTTCTTAGGATTGGCATATAGTCTGTTCCTACGAAGGCATTCCAAAACTTGCTCTAAATGTTGCTCATGCTCTTTAGCAGTGTTAGAATACACCAAAATATCATCTAGAAAAACCACTATGAAATTTTCTAGGTAAGTTCTAAACACACCATTCATTAGGCTCATAAAGATAGAAGGTGCATTTGTTAACCCAAAAGGTACTACTATGAATTTGTAGTGCCCATACTAAGTACAAAAAATTGTCTTATGAATATCAACTTCCTGGATTCTAAGTTGATGATACCCAAATTTTAGATCAATCTTCAAAAAGACTCGGGCACCCTTGACTTGGTCAAACAAGTCATCAATTCTAGGCAAAGGATACCTGTTCTTAACAATGACCTTGTTTAACTATCTATAGTCTATGCAAAGTCTTAAGGAGCTGTCTTTCTTCTTGACAAAGATTACTGGAGCACCCCAAGGTGATACACTAGGATGAATCAAACCTTTCTCCAAAAGCTCCTCCAACTGAACTTTAAGTTCAACTAGTTCTTGAGCTATCATTCTATAAAGAGTCTTTGAAATTGGTTCTGTTCTTGGCACTAAATCAATTTGAAAATAAATTTCTCTTCTCGGAGGTATTCTAGGAATCTCCTCAACAAAAACATCTGAAAAACTCTGCAAGACTGGATGATCGAGAGAAGAACCTTTAACTATGGAATCTTCTAAGTTGTTTACCAATATGGCAAACAAACTGCAGCCTTTTCAAGCACACCTTGCCAATTTCTTGGTAGAAATTGTCTGCAAAGAGATGGCTCTCTTGATTCTAGCAAAAACCCTAGCTGATCCAAAATCATCAAAACAATTAATTGTCTTATCCTTGCAATCCATAACAACTAGATGTTGTTCGCTGAAGTAGTAAAAGGTTTCATTTGAATCTTACAGTTAGGAACAACAATATCAACGTTCACCCTAGAACCTGATGGTAACTCTACTTGCCATCTATTCCTTTCCCTAACCACAGGAATTCCACTATATGCAACTAAAGCAGAACAAATAAATGAGTCTATAGCTCTAGAGTCAAATAAGATAGATACTTTCATACCTTGAGTATTACCCTAAGCTTCAATAACCGTGTTCTAGTGTTTGGCCTACTTCTGATCTAGGGTAGCAAAAACACAGTGGTTCCTAGAAAAATCACCAACTGTCACTTTAGACCTAGCTGGCTTAAGTCCAACCTTTAGCTTGTCCCAGTTAGGGCACTAAGACTAGTAATGACCTAACTGTCCACAATGAAAACACTCAATAGATTTCTTGAATCCCATGTTCTGACCAAAAGGACTAGGAGATGGATTATTACTCTATACAATCTAAGTTGGTTGAGATGGTCTAGGCCATTCTGAACCCTTGGAGTTCTTATCAAACTTCCTCTTCTTGAATTTCCCACCTAAAAATCCTAATTTTGAACTACTCTATGGAGGCTTTTGACTCTTACTGACATTCAAGGTAGGTGGATTCATGCTGGTTTTGTATGAAGTCCCATGATAGCCAGACTTCATCTCAATCAGCTTTGCTCTCTCTGAAGCTTCCTACATAGTCACAGGTCTGAAAGCTCTCACTTCCTCCCTGATCTTGGGCATAAGCCCTCTAATGAAGTGTTGTATCATGGCCTTATCATTTTCTGCCCACCCAAAAAAAATTTTAAGCTCATAGAACCTACATTCATAAGCTTCCACTGTAGAGTTAGACTGCATAATTTGAAAGAACTCCTCTACATGGGCCTGACACCAATATTCAGACATGAACCTCTCCTTGAAATGCTCTACAAAGAGCTCCCAAGTAACTAGAGAGATATCAATGCCAAGCTTCTCCAACTCCTATTGCCACCACAAGGAACCAAATCCCCTCAAATGCATAATCATCCATCTTACTTTCACATTACTCAAGTAACGGCATAAGATAAAGCACCACTCAATATTCAGTAGCCAAGCTTCTATTGCTGTACCCTATTCTGTACCATAAAATAATGGCCCTTTCACCTTGGAAAGATCCTTGAGTTGAGCTCTTGCCACTAGATCATCCTCTATAGGAAGGTTAATACCCTACACAAGAGGTATCCTAACATTCACTCCCCCACCAAGAATCTAGTGGTTAGTCTCAATTTTATCGAGATGTTCTAGTATCCGCTGAAGTACCATAGCTTGATCTGCCTAGTTATCCTAGTTGTTTCCAACCCCAACATTCTGATCAAACTGACCATCCCCATCAATATTCTGGTGCCTAGGACCTCTACCATGGCCCTTGCCCCTACCTCTACCTCTTTCAACAAAGTTATCCTCAGGAATGCCATGTCCTCGAGCTCCTCTAGTGATGGGAGGCATGATAGCAACCTAAAAACAATAACTATTAATAATGCATCGATGACGAGTTAAACCCTATAACCCAAGAGTCCTAGTTATTTTAACCGCACTTTGATACCAAATGTAATGCTACACTAAGCATATCAAGAAATTTGAAACAAATAATAAGTACAATGAACGAACAATTTTTTTTATACAACATAAAATAAGTACAAGTACAATGATTGACCCACACTCAATCCGTAAACCTCAAAATAAAAGAAGATATCATCCAAATAAATTTTCATTATGATGTTAATACATAAAGAGTTCAGTACAATAATGAAGTACAATATCATTCCTAAACACCTATGTCCAACATATGGACCCTACAAGTAACAAATTCTATTTCAAAAAGTAACTTCAACAGTCATCCTTAGCTACTTGTTAATCAACTTGAAACACCTGAAAACACACAGAAATGCAACACAAAACAAAGAGAGCTCAGTACACACTGAGTTAAAAAGTGTAGTCCACCTTCATAAATGTTAGAATAAACATATACATAACCATAACGTAGATATCTGAACCACTTAACATAGTGCAATTCTAAAATTAATATGCAAGCAGTAAACATCTACTTAACAATGCAAAATTAAACTTGCACTAAGAATAACCAGTAAATGAATCATATATATACTGAGGTGTCATCACTATGGTGCTAAGATACTGCATCCATATATGGTAGGCTCATAGACAACACATAAAGGAGTTCTCTATGGTACTCGTGAAATGACGTAATAGAGATTTTCCTTGTTCTCTGTACTTAACCTTATTGGTTTAAGTCATAGGTAAGGCCAATTATCTTTTGTATGTAATTAACACACCCAATTCATTTTAAAATTATCACTGAATTAATTAACTGAATAGGATAAACCAAATTCAGCCACCCTGACATATGTTCATCACAACTATTCTTATAAAAAACACTTCAAACAGATTTACAAAAGAATGTACATAAAATTAGTAAATAACATGATACTACATCCTTTCATCTATTTGTAACACATCTTATTCTACCAATTTCAAAGATAAATTTAGATAATTATAACAACATAAACAAAACCTATAATATCAAGATCATGCAAATCCAATTAAACTATTATCTCAGCTTAACAGTACTTACTTAATCCTAATACTATACAATCAATTTCCTACTGACATAATCATCTACATTTAACTATGAAATGACCAAGATAATCATTCAAAATGCCTATGATATTCTTGTTCAATATAAAATTCTCATCAAACATATATCATTAATCCAACATTTCCATTGAAAACAATTTCCATATCAATAATGAACTGAATAACATTGTTAGAATAATAGATTCTAATTCATAAAACCTTTTTTTTTCAAAAACATCATATAAATATCATTGAGATGCTTCATAACATAACCAAACAAATTAAATCATATCTAACAGACTTCACAATGTTCAAGCTTTGTCAATGTTTTAAACAAAAGAACATTAACAATGATACCCTATGTTCAACATTATTTCCAACTATTACATAATACCTTATACCATTGTGAATGAAACCATATCACATGTACTAATCAATAAAACATTAGCTATCTAATTTCCATATCATATTAAGTAAATTAGGCTGTCGCAAAGAAATTTCTACTTATTTCGAGCTTCTTTTTAACTATTTGACAAAATGTCATTACCATCACTTGTCATATACTGTTCATTATATTATCTATGTCATTTTTTATAACAATAGTTCAGTACCTTAGCCAAATCTCTAAGTTTCAAAAAAACCCATTTTTAATATATAATGACCAACCTTTAGAATTCAAGTGCACTGTTTATTATGACTTAACCCTCGGTCCAAGTTAATTAATTCTTAAAACAGAGTGACTGTGCCCTTGATCAGTCATGATTCTGCAATCTAATGCGAGCTCATGACTGTGGTCGAACCACACATATCCATGAACTCTGAGATATGGGTTCTCTTAGAGCTTGGCTCTAAGAAAGCCGAATACCCATATGTATAACACAATCACATGCATGCTTACTGTCGCAAGCATGAGTCTCCGATTGGGTTCAACTTGGAGAAAAATGTATGTTTAGGGCAAAGCCCTCAAATATATATATAACAAAACCCAAAATGATATCTCCATATTTCACATTCAAGTGTGGATATATATAGGGCTAAGCATTGTACATAGTTATATGCTCTACATATATCCATTCTTGAGTGTCAATACATGTCATAAAAGAAATTTATAACCATTTACAAACATGCTTATCGAAATAACATTGCAATTGTAAATAGAGAGAGAGTAGGGTAAGAAATTGCCCCTACATGAAATACAGGAGATGGAAAATGCTCAGTACAATGCTCTGCAATAAAGCTTGTTGCCAAAGCCCCAAAAGCCAAGTCAAAACTGGTAAACAATCTCCAAAATGCTAACACACATAACTCGTAAATGACTTCACAATGGAGTGAAGCAGAAGATACCAACAATAACAACAGACAAATTCTTATGAGTAACTCCATCATGCTCAACTACATATGCAAGTATCCCCTTCCAACAAAACCCTTCATTATGTTGATACCTCAGCAAGAAGGGTCACAGATGTTAAGAAAAACAAAGCAATGTGGCCAAGTTTCTAGCCCAAATTCAGCAAGAAACCCAACTCACAAAAAGAAATGGCCGACCAAACCTTTAGTGCCATAATTCCTCATAAGCATGCAGTCAACACACATCACACATCACAGAGCCATGTATTCGACAGACCCAAAACCACTGCGATGTATTTGGCTATGAACAATGCTGATATCACGTTACATGGCATTCAAAACCTATTTAGGGTTGCATGTTATTTAAGAAATATTAAAACCCCTTTCTTAATAACATATGTATATATTATACCAACTATGCATTATTAAACCCTTTTCATCATATACCTATATGCTATACTGAAAACAAATCTAATGCAATAATTCAATCCCTTCTTAGTCATGCATATGAAAATACAATGACAAGTTCCAAATACATATAGCATATTAACATACAAATGTATTTGCAATGTCAAGCTAAACATACTATATATAACTTTCTTTCCAAAATATACAAACACATAATGCAGTTTACAATGAGTTTGAAACATAATAAACATAATTAAAACCCAATCAACATGCAATTATTTATATGGCAATTTCAAATCATAAAATCCTAAGTCACCTTCAATGCTAATAAATAGTTTTGAATAGAGAATATGTTTAGCATAAGTCTTGTGTTCCAAAGGACAATAATATAACCAAGTTCTACAAAAATAAAAACATAACATTTGAAAAGAACTTATAACAACAAAATCCTAATATGTAGAAAAAAAATTGAAGTAGTGGTCAAGCATGACAATTATATCAAATCTGGTTCAGTCAACACATGCATACTCTAATGCTCAGTCATGACTAGTCTTCATGTTGTCCCTTGGCTTCTAAATGCTCAACATTCACTATATAACTTGACATTAATTAACTCTATGTTGATCAGCACAAATGGACTTATGTCTTACTCTTCATGTATAGGAGCACTTAGTGAACACATAATTTCTTGACAATAACAATTGCCTAGACTTAACTAAAATATGAACAATTTTAAATTTATTGCTCAGCCATGGTAGAGTGGCTTGGTCACAATGATGCCTAACCAACTCTACCAAATCAATGAATAATTATTTGACACTCATAGATTAAAAACTACAGGGATCAAAAAATATATATTTTTATAATATCTTCTTCTTACTCTAAAATAACACTAGGATATGTGCTAGGAGAAGAAGAAATATCAATCTTGTCATATTGAAAAGAAAACGCATCAATCATCATGATAGCTTTTTCATGAAGAAGAGAAAATTCAACATCCTTGTCTAGAGGTTCATACCAAATAGTAACATTATCAATAAAGGGAATGTCTCTATCAATAAAGAACACCATAGAAGATGAATAATCATGAGTTAAAGGAAATTCCACAAAGGTGGGAGGATTAAAAGAAGATATGGAAGAATCCTCAACCAATGTGTCCCCATAGTTAAGGCCTAAATAATAAGAAGAGAAATTATCAATTTGCCACACATCTCCATAGAAAGAAAGATCATATGGTAAAGCTAGGTTAATAAGAGGATGGTGCTTAATGTCAAAGATAAGGGAATGGTGTTTGTAATATATTTTTAAGAACATTCACAACATAGGGAAAAGAGAACCACATATAGAGTAAATCCAACTAATCATTTTTTTTATTGAAGTGTATAGAAAATATAATAAACATGTGAACAATAAAGCATGAAAAGTACATACATAAGGTGACAATATTCATGAAAAATAGAGCTAGCTAAGAAGATCTAAGTGTTACTAATTTACAAAAATAGTAGATCTAGATGCATAAATAAGAGATAAAGAAATAAAAGATGTAAAAATCTAACTCCAAAATCAAAAAAAGGAGGGAAAGTGCACAAGTTTCTTAAATATGTGTAGGAAAAAATGTGAATCAAGGATATAAAACCATAATTTCATCACAAATACTTCTTACACAACTCAAAGAGAGAGTCAAGGAAATTTATCCTTTCAATACCAACTCTAAGGTAACTAAATCTAGGGAGATTAGTGAAAACAAAGATTGAGTGGTTATAGGATTGGAAAAGATACTAAAGACCTTGAAACCCTAATCTAGCAAGAGCTATGAGCAAAAATATTAAGTATATGTGCCATGTAGAGATATAATATATGAAGAAATGATAAAATGTATTGAAATGAAATAGGTGAAAATTTATACCTTCTCAAAAACCTTAAAAAATGAGTTATTGAATGACCTCCAAAAGGGTTGATTCCCCAAATTTAAGTTTCAAACCACACTACAAAAAAAATGTAGAAATCATTCAGTAGGATATTAGGGGTGACCTAGGTAAATCAAGGGTGTACTTTCACACTAATGAGTCCATCAAGGATGCACTGCAACTCTGATAGACTATGTGTAATGCTAATTTTGATTGCATAGTTCTATTAAAAGCCAAAAAAATGTACTTTGATCTACAGCCTATTTT